>PVKN010022486.1:0-15144 GCA_004027915.1 Capromys pilorides
AAAAAAAAAAAAAAAAGAAAGAAAGTGATTCAGGTAAGGCAGGTTTGTAATGCCTCCTGATAAACTAACCCAGAAGATTAGGATTTGTTTGAACTTACTGACTTGTGCCTTAGTCTCCTGAAAGCTTATTTTCTGTCCTTGATAAAATATGAGATTCTAAATTGTGTGTGTGTGTGTGTGTGTGTGTGTGTGTGACCAAGGATTGAACTCAGGAGACCCTTGTGCTTGCCTGGTAAGCACTTATTCTACTGAGCTGTTTCCCTGGCCCCAAAAAGTGAGATTCTCATGACATGGGAAGCAGAGGGAGCCTGTGCAGCTTCGGGTGAGGGCTTTTTTGTTTTGTACCAATCCTGGAGTTTGACCCCAGCGCCCTCACTCTGAGTTACATATCTGCCCTCTCCTTTTACTACTTCATGCTGAGACAGGACTTTCCTAAGTTATCAGCCCCCCTTTCTGTAGCGGTGGGCCACATGGCGCTCACTTGTGCCTGTTTCTTCAGTTTGTTGAAACTGATGTCTTTCAGGTATTTCTCCATTTAAGCATGAAAACCAGAGCTGGCTCCATGAGCTGTCCTAGCCACACAGGAGTTTTGGCTAGCCTGGGCTCTTGGCAGAGCACGTGAGGGTTCCAGAGCGCATCTGGAAAGGCCTGAAGGCTTTCTCCATTTCAGTCAACCACCTGCACTGGAAGTCTGCTGACAGGCCTTGCCTGGTATGGTGTTAAATTCTGCAGCAGTTTGTCTTCTAATAGTTAACTGTAAACTAAAAATCAAAACAGGAGGACAGGGGTTGGGCAATCTCTGAAGAAGCTGTGTTGAAATCTCCACCCCTAGGGCATTGCGCCCGGAGCACTGTAACTTGACCCTTAAAGTACGTAAAGTATTATTATTTCTAGATCCCCAGCTTCCTTATTCTGAAATAAGGATGTTTTTCAAAATACCTAAGGTAATTGCATTAACCTGACTGATTAACACAGGAAGTTGTGTAGGGAGAAAGCAGAGAATAAACATGCTTTCTCCCTTCACCGTTACTCTTTCTTCACAGCCCTTGACCTCTCGGGACCACCATCCTACTTCAGGGCCCACATAAAAAGGCCTTGTAAAAAATCTAAATATTCCTAACTGTCTTACAAAAGGAGCTGGGGAAAGGGTTTTCCTCCTGGTTCTCCTTTCCCTTGAGACACCACCCTTAGGAAGAGGTAGTTATGACAAAAGGAAATGGACTCCTAGAACTGAGACAAGCAGACCTGTAGGGTAGAGATTAAAAATACCAACAGGTCCACTTGTAGATTGCTACACCAGGAGGCTTCTGCCTTTAGGGAAAGATTTCCCCTAGAGAACTGCTGAAGCGATGAAAAGCCCAGGGGCTCAGGGGAGAGAGGTGAGGAGGTGGTGTTGACTCAAGGTGACAGTCAGCCCTTCTGTGGTTAGAATTTTTAAGTTTTTAAATCTTTAAGCATTCATGAGGGGCCATCCTCATTGTGCAGACAGGAAGTGGAGGCCAAGAGGCATAACGTGAAGGAGAGCCCAGCCTTAGCCCAGAAGCAGCTTTGTCTCAGGGAGTGGGAACTAGAGGGCAAACACATGCTCTTTGCTCCATGAAAGCCGTCCCAGAAGTGTGTTGTCATCTTGCTGGTGGTCTTAGGGGCCCAAGAGGAAGGTAAAGCAGCAAGGAAAGCATGCATGCACTGACCGGGGTGCCAGGTGAGGAGGTGGGGGCAGGCAAGATGCAGAGTGTTGGGGGGGTGGTCCCAAAAGGCAGATGGAACTTGGCTGTGGTCACCAGAGAAGGGGAAGAGTAAAAAATTATCAGGCTGGCCAGACAGACGGCTTTGTACACGGAACTGGATTATAGGGTATCAGAACACCAAAGGGTAGAGAGAGGCGAAAGAAACTCAGTAAACAAAAACCAGGCAGACAGGACTTGGAAGAAAGTGGGTTGGGAGTTGCTTTCTGCAGTGAGGCGACAGCTGTGGTCTTTATCCAATCAAAAAGGAGCGATTTCAACAAGAAGTGGGAGCATTGCTGTAACTTGTCCACGCTTTTTGAGTGATGCGGCCCTTGGAATTTCTGACAGATTCTGTGGGTTTCTCATGGTGGCTAACAACTGTGTTCTAATGTTAAGGAGGTTAAAACCTGCTTTATACTGTTTGTTGTAGCCTCATTAAGAAAATTGAGCTTGATGGCTTAGGTTTGCATTGATTCTTTTCTGCTTTGACAGGAAACTCCACAAGCAACCTGTGGATATCTTTAGATTGTTGAGCTACTCTTGTCTGAGACTGTCTTCGTTTAAATTATTTTTTTCCTCTTGCTTTGCAATTGATTATTACAGCCAGTCATTTACTCTTGGGTACTTCCCCTCTGTTTCATTAGGAATTTTTGTTGTTTTGTTGTTGCTAGTGGGTTTTGTTGTTTGTATTTGGAAACCCAGGGCCTCACATATGCTAGGCCAGTATTTTCTAGTGAGTTGAACTTCCAGCCTCAGAGTTTCTGTTTTTTCACTAAAAACATTGTTGAGGGCTGGCCAAATAGTTCAGTGGATTAAAGCACCTGCAAGCAGGTGCAGGAGCCAGGGGTTGGATCCCTGGGCCTGCCATGGCAGCCCCGACCCTGGGGCTCGCTGAGATGGCAAATGAGACTGGGCGTGGTGGCATCTGCCTGTAATCCCAGCTCTTGGGAGGCTGTAAAAAGGTGCTTCAGTACGAGTTCAATCTAATAGTGAGGCCCTGGACACCTTGTAGACCCTTCCCTAAAATAAAGAAATAAAAATAAACAGACATTGTTGGTGAGGAAGAATGGTTTGGACTGAATAGGTTCAAAACCTGTTGCTTGAGGAATGCTACAAGTTGGCAAATATTTCAACAAACAACGTGCAGCAGAATTTAGTAAGCTCATTAGAGCAGAGGTATTTAGACTGAATGCCTCACACGGCAGCAGGTATTGCTGTTGATTTCAGGGTGAAGTACTCCCTTGGCCTGCTCAGCCATCTGCGGTGCACCTGATGCCAGCGGGGAGAAGCCAGGTGTGTTCAGGTGCACACTGACCCGTCCATTTTCTTACCGCATTCTCGGTTCTCAGCTCAAATCTTGAATTATTGCTGCAAAGCAGCAGTGGCTACCATGAGATTTTGAGTTTCTTAAAAGCTATTTTATTTGGTTCAAATACTTTTTAGATTAGGATTTGGTATGAGTGTATTGTTACCGAATAACGTATTATATTTTCTACATTTCATATTTCTACTGAAAAACAAGTGCTGTGTCAACAAGTTTTCTAACAATTTAGATCCGTGCTTAAAATCAAAGTTCCTAGAGTTTATAAAATATAATCTTATACATTTCTGACTACACCCTAGAGTTTTCACAGTTCTATTGAACCACCATTTTACATCCACAAATGTAGGTAACTAACGTATGTGAATGGTCCACACTCACTAGATCTTTTCCATTCTCCAAGTGAGCAAAAAGCCAAACTCTAAAAGTTGGAAAAGAGGTTGAATGCCAGATACAGTGCAGCTGATTTGCCCAAGGAGTGGTGTAAGGTTAAAACATGATTCCTACACTGCCTGTTTTCTGCTTCAAACTTGATTTCTTTGTTTTTCTTCCAAATCTGATGTTTATCATCACTGATAGGAGCTGCTTATAGATTTTTATTTTTATTTATTTTTAAATTTGGTACAGAGTCTCACGATGCCATAGCCCAGACTCAGTGACCCTCCTGTTTTCAGCCTCCCCAGTGCTGGGATTACAGGTGTGCACCACCATGCCCAGTCCCAGTAGCTGGCTCAGCATACCCGGGGGTGGGACCAGCATGGCATACAGTACCAGGGATCAAACACTGGCCCGTGCTCTTGCCTAAGCAGCACTTAGTCTGCGGGGCTGTCTTGCCAGCAGGACTGTAGATTTTTTGTCTTGGTTTTTGTGCAGTGCAGGGGATCAAATGTGTGGCTTCCTGGGTGTTGACGAGTGCTATACCACTGAGCCACACCTCAGCCCCCATGTGTTCAGTGTGGAAAAGTTTACATAGCTAAATTAAACTATTATAAAAATATTTCATAGTCATTTTATAGATTTTCAAGAATTTAGCACTAAAATGAATTTCATCAAGGAAAAGGCTTTTCTTTGATAAACAGTTTGAATTAGCTATCATATTTATTTTAGTTCTTCGGATAGAGCTTGGCTGTTTCACATGGAGTAAATATAGCATTTTCTACAGAAATGGGGTAGATGGTAATCATATATTAGACATGACATTCTTATCTATATAACAAGTGGAACCAAGGGTTATAACTATTATTCAAAACCTTATGACATCAAAACAGTAAAAACATGGAAATTTATGGAACACTTTTGAAGGAAAAGGCTCCTGCTGTACTCTTAGGAGCGTGCTTGCACACTGCGGTGTGCTGCTCTTGTAGGAAGTTAGATTCATCACGAGGTCAGCATTTGATGAATCACGGCAAATCCTGTCTTTAAGCATGTAGCCCGGCCTGGTCTCAAACTTGCAGTGATCCTGCTGCCTCAGCCTCCCACATGCTGGGATTACAAGTGTGTACCAACACAAGTTTTCTGTGTCATTGTGTTGTTCGCACTCTAAATTGTCTCCTATCCAGTAAGCTGAAGCCTGGCTCCCTCCAAGGGAGGTCGGCCTCAGGACTCACTTTTCTTGGGCAGGTTCTATGCCTGGCAGCCAAGTGACACTCTGGCTAGCACTTGGGGCCCCGTGTGGGCTAGAGTTAAGGTGGATGGGGGTGCTGGGCAGGCTGGTTGTTCCTTTGAAGTCACACCTTCATAAGAATTCCTACCAAAATACCCATTTCCATAGGATATGGATCCCATACCAAATATAGATCAAGTGTGGTTTATTGATTTTTATTGATTTCAGATAACTCCACTCCTCTACTAGCCCCTTCCTGCAGATATTTCAGATCACAGTGATGAGCCCCTTTCCCAAGGAAAAAGCGTTCCTGGGTTTCTGCCCAGTGGTAGAGCTGACCTTGGTCTGCTGTCCTCTTCTGCAGTTACTCCGCTTTCTGAGATGCTTTGATGGTGATGGGATTAGATTTTAGAATCTTTCTCAGATTCGAATTTACACTTAGTGCCCTTTAGAAACTAACAGAGGGCTCCTTTGGAAGGAGAGGCCACCCAGTCCTTTACCCAGAAGCAGTGCTTTTGTAACTGTGCTTGTGGAGTCACCTGATAAGAAACCAGCAGTCCCTTTTCCTTTTGAAAATTGTAAAAATTGTAACAAAGGACTAGAACATTAACCTAAATGGAGTTCCCAAAGCCTGCCCTGCTATTGCCCTTTCTGTCATGATTACTTGGTTCAATTTCAAAATTGTTTTCAGGGTCCATAAGCGAACAGTGACAAAGATACTTTAATGCTTAGGAAGAGGACAAGATGTGTATAATTTACTATGAACATACACTCTTCCCTGATGAAAGCATATGAACTGACTTTGAATTTTGTTTAGGAACCACAAGTATTTAAAATTTGGGTCTTACAAATGCTGATAGGCCCTAAAACCGAGCAAGCCTCTTGGAAAATCTTCTAACTGAAGAAAATGAAATTATTACTCGATTGCTGCTGCATAACACTGCAACTTCATGTATTCAAGCAACCAGTTCTCCAGGCAGCATCGTTCACAATAGCCAGTGTCTATCAACAGGTGGAGAAACACAACACGGTGCACACATATAATGGAATATTCGGGTGTGAAGAGTGAAATTCAAATACATACTGCACATGGATAAACCACAAGGACTGGTGAAATAAGCCAGGCACAGAAAAACAAATATTTTATGATTTTAACTATCTCAGGGATGCAGCATAGGTAAATTTGCATGGATAGAAATGGAGCTTACCAGGAGCCAGGAGAGGAGACGAAGAAGAGTTATGTTTAACAGAAATGGGGTTTCAGTTTTGAAAGATGGATGGTGGTGATAGTTGTACAACAGCTTGAATGAATATAATGCCATGGATATGAATAGATTGGATAATTCTTACATGACTGATGGTGTTAATCATACAGAATGCAGCTGAGAACTATCTAGCATCTCTCTTCCGTTAGAATTATATGTGAGCATCTCATCTCTTGGTGTGATGATTCTACATCTGAGAAGCAGAGCACTTTTATTTCATTTTGGCAATATATTTATTTTTTTTCTGATGAGGCTTGAAGAAATGCATGATTTTAAGACTTTTTACATGTAAGATTTTAAAAAGATTTGTGAAGTCTTTACTTTTTATACAGTCAGAAATAGTGATTCTAAGATTTTTAGCTCAGAGACTGGATGTGGTTCTGTGTCCATTTTGGACCTGTCAAGTTTACTGTAATTGCGTAATAGCTGAATACAGTTGGAGTTACTCTGGGAACTAGAGGAGGTTGGGGGAGATGGGTGGGCCAGGAGGAAGGTGGTCTCCATCTGCTTCTCGAGTTAGAGGGAGTCAGGGAAGGAGTGGGGAAAAGGAAAGCAGAGTTGAGGAAAAGAAAGCATTTTGTAACTCTTCTCATTTTAGAGCCATGAATGCTAATAAAAATCATTTTACCGAGTGAATTAATAGAGGCAAGTGATTGAGTCTGACTGGAAGATGTCTGGAAACTTTAAAATACAACTTGGGAGAGTAGGAAAAGGAACTCATGGCTGGCCTAACTCTAACCAAAAGAGCCCTAACCCTAACCGGTGGAAGGTAAGTCAGGCATTACGTAGCGTGGGAGTTTGTAGGTGGGTGAGCTGGCTGCTTGTGAGGGAGAGATATGAGCAAGTTGGTGTTGGCGGAGGTTTGTGGCCATTTACGGGCCGTCGGTCTCTCCCCCTGGGGTGTGGTCTGGACAGCATGAGAGAGCACCAGTAGTGCTGGTGTGAGACCTCACGATGACATCATCAGTTGTAATAGTGCAATTTCAGTGAGAATGTTTGGCAAATAATTTCGTTCTCCAATCACTTGCAAATATCTACATTCTCGCAGTTACCACTCTTTAGGTTATATGACGTCTCCTTCCATAGTTGCTTTTGTCTCGGGCTAGTTTTCTGCTTCCATGTACCTCAGTCACATCAAGCCAGTGCTGCGTTTTAACCAACTCGTTATTGCCCATCTTCTGTGATCACCCCTGTTGCCCGACTTGCAGCTTCTTTATCATTTCATTTTCCAATCAACTGAAGTGAATCCTGGAGAAAAAATATTTTCCTCCAGAAGAACATCTGGCCATTCTGTTTTCTAAGCCATTGCATAGTAACAGAGTGGTTTCCAGTGGTTTTTCCCCCAAGAGGAATCACCTCACTGGATTTGAAAATCTCAGGTCACTATCTTAAAGAAATTCAGTAAATACATCTTTTTTTTAATTAATTAATTAATTTATTTATTTATTTATTTATTTATTTATTTATTATAGCTGGCTCATCCTGCCCTAGGGGTGGGGCTGGCCCAGCATGGGGTGCCAGGGATCAAACTGTGGTCCCTGTGGTTGCCTAAGCTTTCCTAAGCAGGCGCTTTAGACTGCTGAACTATCTTGCCAGCCCCAGTAAATGCACCTTTATTGTCTTTTGAATTTAACATTGCAGAGACATTTGAAGCTATTTTTGTTACCTCAATGTTGTATACTAGAAATGTGTCCCACCCACATCCTTGTAATTAAAAGTTTTTAATGTTTATATTGGAATAAATCTCTCTATGAATAAATATGTTTATATTGTATAAATCTCTATCTCTTTTATGGGCTAAAGAATCTTCTTACAAGCTAATTATTCAGCCCCTTGGGTTTGTTTGTTTTTAAACTGATAGCTTTTTTCAATTAGATTTGCTTATTGTAATTTTTCTTCTATGCCACTTGCCCTGAATTCCCTTAGTGAAGGCCTCACCCTCCTCTGTCAGGTTCTCCCTCAGGCTCCATGCTTTTCCTCTCTTGCCCCAGCCTCACTCTGAAGTCCCCTGGCCCAACTTTTCTTCCCTGGCATTAAAGCAGCTCATTCTTCTCGGGCATTATTGGGTCCCTCAATATTTCTATATTCTGTCCCAGGTCTCTTCCCTGTGACTTGAAATTTCCTCATATCTTTCTGGCTCTTCACAGAGGTAGCTCTGCTATGCTCATGAAGACTTGACTTCTTCCAGAAAGTTCCCCCTGGCTCCCACAGTGGTGCACTCAGCAGCTATTTCCCTGGTCTGGCCAGCTCTGCTCCATTTATCCTGCCCATGCCCTCTTGCTTGTTTTTCATGGCCCATGTGGCCTTTTGCCTGTTGTTCATGGCCATATCCTCAGACCTCCAGATCCACAGGAGGCTGTGTCAGTTGAGAACATGTCCTCCTCCTCCTCCTCCTCCCTTCTCATGACCCCAGGGGTAGAGTAGATCAGCCTTCTCTCATCTGCTGAGGAAAGGTAAGTGGATATATGGTTTCTAGCCAAAGTTTACAATTGAGGCTTCAACAGGGACAGCTGTGTCAGGCCACAATAGACTCTCTTGCTTCACTGAGTGATTAGATGTGACAGGCCAGGGATATAGTGCAGGGGCATAAGCACCTGTGAGGCAAGCGTGGGGTCCCAGGTTCAATTCCTGGTTCAAAAAAAAAGAGAAAAAAAATCAGATGCAACAAACCAGGAGTCACCATCTTAATCTTGTGACCGACCAACCACAGATGGCCCAAGGCCTTGCTTTTAACCTGCGTAGCGTCTCACATTTATCATTTTCATATCTGAAAATGAGTGCATGGTCCCGCCTTGCACATATCAAGGACATGGCACATGGTCAGTCTCAGCAGAGTTGTGGGCCCTGCCCATCTCATTCCCAGCCCACCTCTTCGTGGCCAGGTGCCTTTGCAGAGGTGGAAACGTTCATTCTTGCTCATGGGCCTTTATTACCAGCCCTCGAGCTGCAACAGTGGCACAGAGGGTGCCTGCTTTGTTGCTAAGGTTAGGAAAGGAACAGTTAGTGTTCTGCAAAATGTGTCAGCAGCAACTTGATAGAATCTTCTATCTTCATCTTGATTTTCTGACTCTTCTCCTAGTTATCTAAAATTTAATCGAATGATCAAGGTTCGCCCCCCACCCCCCGGAAAATGTTGTGATCACATCAGCTGAACTTGTAGGAAAAAATCCACCATTTGGCTTTGTAAGTGTAAATCTTGCTAGCTGCACGCCTCTTTGAAGTTCAACAGTCTTCAGCTGTCTGCCAAGTGTTGGTTTATCTGGGAATTACCAAACAGGTGGACAAACTAACACCAAGAAGTTAGGTTGCTCTCAGTCTTCCAACATTCACCTTCTTTATTTGGAGCTTTTGCAGCATGTGTGTCTGATGAGCCTCCGGGGTACTCTTGAGGACTCTCTTGAGGCTTTCTTGCTATCAGGACACTGGTCAGAAAGCACACCTGCCTGGGTGTGCCTTTCCAGGGTTTTCAAAGAGTCCTGACTCTGCAGGCCAATTCCTCAGCTCTTATCAGCTGAGTGAAGATACTTAATCAATTCTGGAGACATGATATTTACTTTTCTTGTAGCAGAAAGCATGGATGCAATCGCTTGACCACCTGCAGAAGCAAATAAATTGAATGCAATATGAAAATTCATCCCAACATCCTGTTCAGATCAGAATAATAAGGCCAAAATATTATTGGTAGGATTCTTTGTCCACCTTATGGTTGAATATTTGTATGTGAGAATTTACAAAGTGTTTTTCAATAGTGCCTTCTCTTTTGCTAATGGAATAACAACATTAACAGGGTTCAAGACCATGAACATTGATGCTGAAGCCTTCAGGAGCTTCTTATGAGCCATCTATGCACCCAGGACTCAGATGGATTTGTAATTCCAGTGATCCTCCTGCAGGGGTTGCCTTAGTGGGAAGGTCGGGGACAGGACAGATCTCCTGACTCCCCTTCTGCTGCTCTAATACCTCCTCCCCACTTTTGCCTTTTGAGGTACGCTTATAAGTTTACTGAAAAAGTTTTAGTGAAGCAAGTCATTGTTCAAGAAATTTAAAAGCTTTGGTCTACTGCCAAGCTTATCAAATGTTCCAAGAAGCTCTCATACCCTGATTGTAATCTGATCATCTAGAGAGAGGTGCTGAGTGCTTCCTTTGGTTACTGTGAGTCACGCAGTCCTGTGTTGGCTCTGCGGAGCACAGACACTGCAGGAGCTGTTGGCCTCTGCTGGTGACAGTGAGAAAAAGTCCTCCTTTTAAAACTTGAGAGTTGATATAATGAGGAGTCTTTATAAAAGGTGCCTTGGAGTACTTGGCTCACGTAACAGGATACCTAGTGCAAAAGGCAGTGGTCTTCATGTGCCTTGGGATGCTGGCATTTTCACCCTCCTACTCTTCAATCACAGATAAACCCAACAGACTTGTGTTTGTACCCAAATCTCTAGGTGCCAAATTAGTCCCTGCTTAAACTCCACAAAGACTCAGTTGAGATGAGACAATCAAGTGGTTAATTCGACAATTGCCACTAGGTAACTGGCATTTGTTTATTTCCTTCTGAGATTGGAGCATTCTTTCCATTACAGGTGCCTGCCACGTTGGTTGCTTGGGTATGCCCTTCTGCTCCTTTTCCTGAGCTGCCATCTTTTACACTTGTGTATCTGTGTGTGTTCACTTTTCAGTGTGGGCCTGGATCTGGGCCTGAGTTGAATACAGAAGGGGCTCAGATGGGAGAGCTTTGGGTCACATGGGTAATGGGTGGAGCGTGAGAAGGTCCACTGGTTAGTATGGGTCCTCGCTTTTCCTAATGATAGAAATTAGAATGAAAGCCCGAATTTTCAGGAAAAAGCTTTAATTGGAGAGCAAGGGAAGATGATAAGTGACTAACTGGAGGAGCTGCCAAGAAACAAGCTGCTCCTCCACAAAGGAGGTAAGAGAAAGTAGAAAATCTGTGAAAAGGAGCAGGCCTCCCTACCTCCATAAAGCAGAAGCCTGGATTTTAAGGATTAGCCAAGGTGGTTGTGGTCTGCTGAATCATTACCTCAGTACCGATCCCCAGCTCAGGCCAAATCTTGCATTATATGTGACAGCTCTGTTCCCAGGGGAGAATCCTCATGATTTGAGGGTTAATTCATTTCCCATAAAGTGAACTTTCATGATTTAAGAGACGATTTCAGTCACCTGAGGCTCTGCTGGAATCCAAGGTGACCTTAGGTTTAGGGGACTGGAAATTCTGGGAGTCACTGACCCTTGTAAATCATAGATCTTGGTAGCCACAATATTGAAGGGTAATGAAATAAGCTAAGTACATTTAGGCCTAATGAACCTTGTTTTGCCCACTTTTAGGTAGACATTCCCTACATTTTTAACATGCCTAAAGCAAAACCAAGAAGCTTTACCCCAGAGATTTTTGAAATGAAAGTCAGGGTTTGTTCTACTTTTAGTTACCTATGGGGTATTTGTAGGGTCAAGTTAAGTCACAGTTTTTAGCAAAACCCACTTTTAAGTCCCTACCTTAGGAGGAAACACAAATCATGCTTTATTTTTATTTTATTTTATTTTTTATTTAGTACAGAGTCTACAGGGTCTCATTACATAGATGGGACTCACAGTGATTCTCCTGTTGGCAGCCTCCCAAATGCTGGAGTTACAGGCACACACTACCATTTCCAGTCTCAATTGCAGTCTCAATGCGCCCCAGGGGCGGGGCCAGCACCACACACTGGGGATCGAACCCAGCTGCTGCACTCTGCCTAAGCAGGCTTTAGTCCACTAAGCTGTTTGACCAGCCCTACAAATCATGCTTTTAATAAATAATGGATTAAGTGCCTAGGAGTTAGTTTGTCCTCTCTATGGTGGCTCCTCACATAGCAGATTATGTCATGCATAAATTCCTGACACCAGAAAAAAATGACATGATGGGGATTTGTCAGCTGAAGGCCTTATTCATGTCCACCTCATCTGCTGTCAGACCTGTCCACACCAGGTGTGTTGTAGGCGTGACGCGTCAGAGGAGTCAGGGTTTACTTTGTACTGTGTTAACCCCTCCAGTCCCTCCCCCCTTACTGCTGGAGATTAAACTCAGGGCCGCTTGCACACGAAGGATGAGTTTGGCCGCCAACTTCATTGTTCCCTGATTTTTTGTGCTCCCTTTGCCTTCCAGTGCTAGAGGGGGACCTAGCTAAGGAGTGATTTCCTTAAGCTGTTTTGTGTTGATTTAGTGGATTAAATATCCAAGTTTCTGATTTTATGAATACAAGCTTTTTTTTGTTTTGTTTTGAGACAGAGTCTTGCTATATAGTTCCGGTAGGCTTTGAACTCACCATGTAGCCCAGGCTGGCCTTGAACTCATGGTAAACCTTCTGCCTCAACCCCCTGAGTGCTGGGATTACAGGCATGTGCTAACATGCCTCATTCGATACAGCCTCTTCTTTTTTTTTAAGATCCACTCCTGATCTTTTTTTTTTTTAATTTTATTTATTTATTTGCTTGTTTGTTTATTTTTGTTTTATGGCTGGCTCAGCCTGCCCTGGTGGTGGGGCTGGCACAGCATGTGGTGCCGGGGATCGAACCGCAGTCCCTGCAGTTGCCTGAGCTTTCCTAAGCAGGCGCTTTAAACCACTGAACCATCTCGCCAGCCCTGGATACAGCCTCTTCTGTCTACCTCTACAGTCATATCACAAGTAGTATTTTATGTATTTATGGCTCTGAGTAATAGAACTGACTATCAAAATCCCAGCATAAAATTCTTAAGTGTTCTATGGACTATACGTTTCCTTGTTCTAGGAACTATACATTGATAATAACAATTTCAGTACCCATCAGAGAATAATAGTTTCTAGATAAAAGATAGGAGCTGATATCTCTGACAGTTACAATTACTCCACAGAGAAAGATAGAACTTTTTAAAAGGTGGATTGGCTTGTTTGTGATTGTGTTTACATACAGAGTATTCTCAAGTGCTAGCTTACAATCCACTGGAGTCCATGGAGAGCCTAAAAGAATCTAATGGGAAACCTGTCAGCAAATAGCTCTTAGAAGACAATTCACTGCAAGTTGCAGTTTTTTGTTTCTTAAACTTGCATAGCCAAGGAATGGACAAGTTTTATGCCACATTCATTTTTGTTCTTTTGCAGTGCAAGTCAACCCCAGGGCTGAGTGTCTGCTAAGTACACACTGCAGCACAGAGCTACGTTTACAACCCATGTGGCGTTATTTTAAGGATATAAACAATTTATAGCATCTGTATATTTACCTTTGTATCCTAAAAGGATATTAATTCTTTTTTTTTTTTTTTTTTTTTTTTTTTTTTTTTTTTTTTTTTTTTTTTTTTTTTTTTTTTTTTTTTTTTTTTTTTTTTTTTTTAATTTTATTTATTTATTTATTTGTTTGCTTGTTGTGTTTGTTTGTTTCTTTATTTATTTATTTTGTGGCTGGCTCAGCCTGCCCCGGTGATGGCGCTGGCGCAGCATGTGGTGCCGGGGATCGAACCGCAGTCCCTGCAGTTGCCTGAGCCCTTAAAAGGATATTAATTCTATAATTTTTGAAATATTTTGAGTGAAATGAGGTTTCTCCAGAAATTTGGAAGCAGTCAGAATAAAACACACTTTGGGACTTAAGTTTTAAGAAATAATGTCTGTCTGCTTTTCTTTCTTTCTTTCTTTCTTTCTTCTTTCTCTTTCTTTCTTCTTTCTTTCTTTCTTTCTTTCTTTCTTTCTTTCTTTCATCTTTGTATTTGGTACAGGATCTCGCTATGCATCTCAGACTCGTAGTGATCCTCCTGTTTTCAGTCTCCCCAGTGCTGGGATTAGGGGTGTGCTCCACTATGCCTGGACTAGGAGGCCAGCTCAGTGTACCCAGGGGTGGGGCCAGTGCAGCCCGTGGATCGGGATCAAACCCCAATCCCTGCGCTTACCTAAGCAAGTGCTTGCTCTGCTGACCCAGAAGTAATTTCTATTGGTTTATTGTGTCTTCCTTTTTTTTTTCTTTTATGTATTTGGTACGGGGTCTCACTATACAGCTCGGACTTCTAGTGACCTCCTGTTTTTGGCCTCCCCAGAGCTGGGATTGTATTGGTTTATTGAAATAAACAGTTAATGCTTATTTTTTGACCAACTTTACATGCTTACCTAAGATAATCTGAACAAGTGCTTTGAGGGTAACAATATACATTCTAACAACCATCATTGGCTCCCTATCATCTTGCCTTGAAATTCTGTATCATTTTTAAGGTCTTTTAAAATTTTTATTCTCTTTAAAATAAAGCTATAAAAAAGCTAGCACATGCAGTTCTCTGTTGTACATGTGACATGTTAGCAGGGGCTGTCCTTGGGTGTTGAAAGAGGGAATCTCCTCAGATCTCAGGGGTTCACGTGGACCCAGGTTCCAAGACCTCCAGTAACACACATTGGTCCCATAGTCAGGGAAGAGGTCATCTGCTCTTGTGGCTTCAGCAAATTTCCTGGTCAACATAAACCAACATTATCTTGAAGATAGATGTCCTCTTGACCACGTGGAGAGCATTAAAATTTTTGGAGCTTCTCCCTCATGCCCTGCTTCCCACCATTAAAATGGTAAATGAATAATTTTGAGAAGTTTCATTTCACTTCGTGTAATTTTTTCAGAAAATACTAAGTACTTGGTATGAATTGGGTATATGTATCTCACATGTTCACATCACATATGGAATAAATTAGAGCAGGACAATCGGCTTTGTTGCTAACCAGTCCAATCACTTAACTTCTAGAAGAAATCTATAAAGGACATGTTTGGTCTTTCGTATAACTAGTATTTTGTAGTTTAATTTCTCCACTTATTGGATCAAAATAGCACTATTCATATCTACTGTCTGAGGCCTCTCTTCTGCTTGCTTTTCAGAAATGTGAAAATAAAAACTGGAGAATGGTTCTTTGAGGAGCGCGCCAAGAAGTTTCCTACTGAAGGTAAACAGTCTTAGAACTCCCATTCAAGTAAACCGATGCATTCCTAGCTTTAAAATATTTGCTGCTAAGACTTTGATTATGAAAAAACGATATGGGCTTAGAAATGTCAAAAAAACAGAACTACGATAAGTTTTCTTATGGATCCAGCAGCTTTCTCACAGCTTCCAAGCTGGGCACCTTCACTATACAAAACAGAATGAGAGCTCACACTGGGGACAGAAGGACGGCGGATTGGAAGGTGGAGACAGAAGCCAGAACAGCAGAGGAAAGGCTGATCGGTTGACAGGGTATTTCTAGTTAC
>PVKN010022487.1:0-15147 GCA_004027915.1 Capromys pilorides
CTTTAGAGTTAGGCAAGGCACTGCTGCTTTCTGGGCCTGTGGGCTCTGTGGCCGGGAGCCAGTCACTGTTCATCTTTCTAAACCTGCTTTTCTTACATGTGACCTGGAGATAGGTCAATTATAGGGAACTGGGAAATCAAGAACACCAACACTATTTAATTGGTTGCAAGGCCCATATTTTTTATTGCTTTTGTGAAGTCCATTTTATGATCTTTGCAGAAGAGGCCAATATCGGGAAAATAGCTAACAGCAGAAACCCACTAGCCATAGATTAAGTCCTGTCCATCTCACACAGAGAGCGAACTGGAAGCCAGTGATCCGCAGCAGGTGTGGTGGCAACTAAGTGACACCGTGGAGAAGCAGTCTTCTTTCTGTGTTTCTGCTGTCACTGTCAGGGCGTTGACCTTGTGTTTTTGCTCACAACACACCTGCTTCACCATGCAGAACAGAGAGGACCCCAGGCAGAGACCAAAGACTGGCTGCAGCAGGACCTTACTCTTACATCTGGGACACTTGTACCCCTGGGGACCACGCTGCCCTGGGGACCACCCACCACTGCCATCTGCTGCTGCAAGGAGGGCTGGAAGTTGAGTATTTTAAGTTGACTTTGTTATCAAGGGTGGGGGGCTTGGAGAAGGAAACTAATAGTCAATCATAGAGACTGCAGGCCATCAGAGCTGTGGGATGGGGGAAGATTTTCTCTGCTCCTGACTCATAGGTGTGCAGAGCATCACTGGGTATCTCTGGGATGCAAGAACTCAGCTGTGTAAAAATATTTTGTAGCGGGCAGCTTCCTTCTTAGCTTTGGCAGGTATTTAGCTGGTTCTCCAGGGCTTTGATGGAAAGCTCTTGGATTTATTTTCAAATACCTTTCCATTTTTTAACTTTCATATTCATTCATTATTTCTGCTAGTTTTCTCGGTGTATGTTCCGTTCTTTTCTGTGTTAGCGGATTGGATGATTACTTTTATTTCTGTGCAGTAATTTTGTATAAATGTTGGAGCAGTTAAAATGTGGAACTGGAAGGAATTTCAGAAATATTTGAGGGCTTGGTAGATGTTGTCTCTTAAGATTTTTTAAAGTAAGAAGTGGCCATGTGGCCAGCACGATGGTGCAGGCCTGTGATCTCAGCACTCTGGAGGCAGAAGCAGGAAGATCAAGGCCAGCCTGAACTGTACAGTGAGACCCCGTCATTAAAAAAAAAAAAAAAAAAGCCATATACTTTAATTTTCCTAAATAGATGAGATACATTGTCAGGTTTCAATTTCAGTGGCAAATGTCAAATCTTTTATTTTGGTGACATTATTAATGAATCAAGAAAATGTTTTTATGTTTCCCACCTGTCGCAAATCCCAGTGGATTTAAAGATTTTAATGCAAGGCCATATTATGTATATGTAAAATAGCTTGAACATTCAGCAAATGCAATTTCCCAATTTTTAATCCTTTCAAACTACATGGAAGACACTGTGCTAGATCACATGATGCCCCTTTCTTCAGGAGGTGGAGCTTCATCACATCCTCCTGACAGGGACTGCGCACAGGGACCAGCTGCCAGGAACAGTGTGCAGTGTGCATGATCAACCGGCACAGCATGGTGGAGTAGCCTGCCATACCCCACGGTGGCACTTTCAGTAGGTCCTGGTGGCAGCACCGTCCCCTGACACCACATGAAGAGAAAGGCCCTTTATCTGTGCACTCTTCTCTGAAACCCAGGACCTTCCTTTAAAACTACAAAACGGGGACCACGGAGGTAGCTCAGTGGAATAAGTGCTTGCCAGGAAGGCACAAGGTCCTGAGTTTCATCCCTGGGACCACCAAAAAAAAAAAAAAAAGTGCTTATAAAAATAGAAAACATCAGAAAAGCCTGAGTCAAGGAGGAATGTTCTAGAGAATTTCCTGAGCAGTACTGCTGTAAGGGTCAAGGTCAGGAACGACTGAGAAAGTGCATAGGTTGGAGGAGATTAAGCAGACATGACATGGGAATGCTGTGTGACATTCTGGATCACATCTTAGAACTGAAAAAGGAAAACTGAGAGAATCCAAAGGAGAAAAAAAGTGTGTGATTTAGTTAGTGCAGTTGTACCAATGTTAAGCTCTTAGTTTTAATGATTGGATCATAGCATTAGGAAAAGCTATTTTCTAAGTCCAAAAGTATTTCAAAAGAAAAAGATAAAAGTTAATCATTCTCAACTTTGCATGACAGAGATTTTAAAAAAATACAACTACAAAAGGGTTATAAAAGAATTCTGCTGCTTTTCTTATGTGAACCTGTGCCTTTGGCTTTGTGTCAATTTCCAGCAAATGTCACGTATTTGGATTCTTAAAGTTCCGTGTTCAGATAATTACAGGTGAAACTGATAGGCCTGGGAGAATGGCAGCAGATAATGCCAGCCTCCAGGGATGTATCAGAGACTCCGAGGAAGATGTATGTGGAGGGAGCAAATAAAATAGCTTCATAAATTAGGGAGCAAAGACAGACACTGTCAGAAGGTATTTGGCATATAGCTGAATTAACGATTTATTGATAAAAAACGACATGCCACTGTATTCCAGGTATGTTAATCTTTTTGCTTCCGAAATCCCTTTTTATTTTAAAGAAGGTGAGTTCCATGTGTGGGCAGTCATTGAGCGCCTGAGCCAAGGTGCGTGGAGGGAAGTCTGAGAACTTCGTTACTTCCTCTAGAGAAACTGGTCCCGTGGGCATACAGTGTGCTTGCAGAGCCGATGAGCAGGAAGAAGGGTTCTGCGTGGTTCTGGTGCTGCCACTGCCATGGGTTCTTTTTCTCAGGGTGGGACAGCAGTCATGAAAAGACAAAGCCCTGCTCTCAGTGTTACCAGCCTTTAGTCTTAGTATCCCAAGCTTGTAACATTGCCTGCCCAGCTGTGGGCCCTTTTGCCCAGTTTGAGACAGAAATTAGGAGGAGGCAAGTGCTCTCATCTGAACAAGGCAGGAGTGGGGCTTGCGCTCCGGCAGAAGGGAAACCATTCATGAGTTTAGGATTCCTGGCCTGGTTTTCCAGGGACTCAGAGAGCGAAGCCTGTGTACTGCTAAAGGGAGACTTGTGCGGGTGCCGTCAGCCTCCGTGGGCCCAGGATTCCTGTGCATCTCTTGGTTGTTCTGTGCCATGGCACAGGATTTGCATTTGCCACAGCGACCTCCTCGTACGTTCAGTTTCTCTGTGCTAGACTCACACTCGGTGGGGGAGGTTAGATGCCTCCACCACCCCAGGAAGGTTGTGTACACGTCCACATTTGGGCATATCAAACGTGCAGAGGTTGAGGGAAAGCTGGAGGGACGAGTCAGGTGTCTACAGAGTTTTGGAGGTGCCTTCTCGTGAGTGAGAGGCCTCGGTGGTGACATCAGGGCCCTCCCTGGTCTAACCTGGTCTAGCTGGCCTTTTTCCCTTTCTATTTCTAAGTAAGTTGTCATGTAGCTCTCATGTTTGTAATAACAGGGTAAAAAAGAATAACTAAAAAGTCTTGTGCACAATAATTCTCAACTGGAGATAGAAATGCATGGAGTATAATTCTGTCTCACCACTGAGTTTTATGGCTGCTGAATAGAGCCCAGCTCTGGGCCTGCTGGGCAGCTATAAGACCGGCCCAAAGGTTGCCAGCTCCTTGCTTCTGCGTGCTCACAGGCGGTGACCAAGGAGCCGGATTGTTATGCTCCGCTATCTGTTAACTGGTGCCGATCCACTCCTGAGCTACCGTGGATCATGCTGCAATCAGCTTAGGGGTGCTGGCGGGCCTCCCACATACTGATTTCATTTCCTTTGGATGTGTACACCCAGTAGAGGAATCGCTGGAGCCTATTCTAGTTCTGTTTTTAATTTTTTAAGGAAGCTCCATGCTGCTGTGATAATGACTGTATTAATGTACACGCCTACCAACAGTGAATATGGATTTTCTCTTTCTCCACATCCTCACCAACGTTTGATAGCTGTGTCTTTTTGATAACTACTTTGTCATGCTAACCCTTGGGAGACTGTCTCACTGGAGCCTTGGTTTAATATATTTACATATAATATGATATATATTTACATATAATATATATAAATATATATTTCAAGGAACACACTATATATATATATATATATATATATATATATATATATATATATAATGTGTGTGCTGCTGAGGGTGACCCGAGATGTCACTCATGTTAGGCAGTCGCTCTGCCACCCCACTTGTACATCTTCTGAGATAGCTGGGTCTTTTGTCCATTTTTAAATTGGATTACTTAGAGGGGTGCTATTGCGTTTCTTAACTATTCTGGGTATTGACCCTGTATTACTGAGATCACGGAGTCAGTGTGAGAATCACACCTACGCGTGGGCTGGGAAGGTAACACCAGCTTGCCTCACTGAAAACGGGAGTGGTCCTTGCTGAGCACGTGGTCTCTTGCCTGTAGGCTCTTGCTGCGCCTCAGTCTCTTTTGTTCTCTACACGCAGCATTCATTATTTACTGAAACAAAAGAAAGCATCATATTGTCAGAAGATAAACCTGTCAGTACAAGTAGACCGGAGGATGACCACATTGGAACTATTAGACAAGAACTTTGAAATATGTTCCACTTGTAAAGGATTTAGAAAAAAAAGAAGAAAAGAAATAAAGGATGCAGTGGACAACTGTGCAAACAGATGGGAATTTGTAGGAGAGCGAAGGGAGGTATAAAAATAGCCACACTGTACATCAACAATTCCATCAGCAGGGTGTTCAGCCCATTAGACAGCCAAGGGAAGTAAGTATGGGCCTGGAGAGAGAACAGAAATTATTCAGAAAGAGACACAAGAGTAAGATAAAACCAAACTCACCAAAGTAAGTTACAAAATCAGGGTAATTCCTCAGAATAGCAGTGCTACCAAGGTAGGGGGAAACCTTTGAAATTCATGTGAAACCACAAAAGACCCGCAATAGCCAAAGCAACCTTTTAGCAAAGTGAATGGTGTGACCAGGCATAGTGGCACATGCCAAAATCCCAGACACTTGGGAGGCTAAGACATGAAGGTCCCAAGTTTGAGGCCAGTCTTGGCAGCTGAGCAAGACCTTTCCTCATCTCCGTGCCCTCCAGCCTCCGTCTTGAGCCCTTGGCTGGGGCCGCCATGGTGGCATTTTCTCAGCATTCCTTCCCCTTCCCTGTGGCAGCTTCTGTGGCCTTCCATCTGAGGGTCTGGAGGGTCTCAGGATGGAGTGGGTCTCCTGTCCTTGTTCCATGTCCATGCGGGTCCTGTCCTGGGCCAGTGCTTCTACCTGTCCTAGAGCAGATGGCTGCTATTGCAGTGCCCAGCAAAACTGTACAGGGATTGGTGGTGGAAGGGTGCCCCCCCCCCACCACAGCAGTAAGGTCCTGCAAGGCTTGTGGTGGGTGGGGCAGTCGTTGAGCCCCACGCCCACCTCAGGGGCAGAGGCCTTTGCTTTGGTCCCTCTCTCAGGGCTGATGGTTGGAGCTGGAAGGCTTCTGCTTCCCCCCAGCAGCTGGCCTTGCAGCTCCTCTCCTGGAGGGCTGTGAGCCTGTGTCTGGATTTGGGAAGGGGATGGTTTTCATCTCATCCCCCATGTGCTTTACAATTCTTCTTTAATGATACAAAGTCCAGTACAGGGACCTCCTAATCTTTCTCAGGAGCATCCAGCAGATGGTAGCTTGCAGGTGGACGCGCTTACCTCGTCTCAAGAACATCTGTGCTGTTGGTCTTGGCCGCTGCCTCTTGTGCTTCCAAAGCTGAAATGCTTCATGCCCGTCTCTCCTTGGGGTTGGGGGATAGGGAGTGCGTGGTTTCAGAAACCCTGTGTCACAGAGTTGGAGGTCTCCAGGTCACCAGAGGTGGTCCTTGAAGGAGGACAGGCCTGGTCTCTTTCACTTCCTGACCACGAGGGGAGTGGTTCTGCTGTCACTGCTCCACGCCACAGTGTGCTGCCCTGGCACCGACCAAAGCCCCAGGGTCAGCTGAGAGGGTCTGAGCCCCCAGTGATGGATGAACCAGAAGTCAGCCTTTCTTCCCCATAAGTGACTGTTTCAGATACTGCGCTAGAAAAAGCTAATGCAGGGGGCTGGCACCTTTTGAAGTTTGTTTCTCCGGATGGCCTGTAAGCTCCACTGTCTGATGGGCCCAAGCAAGTTACAGTGTTCACAGGTTTGCGTCTTCTCAGCAGCTCTTGCTCCTTGCTCTGGTGGAGCAAAGCCAGGTCCCCTGTGGCTTTCCTTGTCCCAAGCAGAGGGGTTCTTAGCTGTTGTGGTAGGCAGGGAGGAAGGAGTCGAGCAGAGCTGAAGCCAGTACTGGTCATTACCAGGGACAGGAGCGCGTTAGCCCTTGGAGACTGGGATAGCGGCACAGCCTTTGCTGTGCTTTGTGGGCTTGCTTAGAAGAACTTTTAGTATCCAAAATGAAACCCATCAATCTGGGTCCAGTCCAGGGGGTGGGCCTGAAAAGCAGTCCCAAGCTGACAGGGTCACTGAAGGCCACTGGGAGCCATCCTGAGATGCAAGGTGCTCTGGGGCTATTTGAGGGATGGATGGATGGATGGATGGATGGATGGATGGATGGATGGACGGACGGACGGACAGATGGCAAGATAGTCTCTGTCCTGTCAGATGGGTATCCTGGCCACTTTCAGCTAGCTTGATTGCAAGTTTAAACAATCCCCTCTCTCCGCTCGTTCTCCCTTCCTCCCTTCTCTACCGCAGCACAATATGTGGGACAGTCTCAGTCCCATTTCTGTGTGCCCATGCCTCCAGTGAACACGCGTCCTGCCCTCCCTCAGCCCATCCCCCACTGCCTGCCTGTTGAACTTCAGTTTTGCAGGGTAACCTTCCCTTCCACTTCATGGATCAGCATGTAGATGCTGTGGGCTGGCTGAGGGGATGCCGGCGGTGCCCTTGAGGCGTGTTGCTATGTGGATTTGCCTGTCCTGCCTTTGCCTCAGCAAGGTTGTGGGCCGGAGGGTGGTCGTTCAGTTAGGGACCAAGCAGAGGTTGCCCCACTCTGGGGAGGAATGTCTGCATCCGCAGAAGCCATATGCTAAGCTACAAGGGACATGTCGTTAGCTTTTGTGTTCCTTCCACAACACCAGCCCATCTCTCTGCCACTGGTTACTAACAATCCTGTTGACTGTGCGTTCCTGAAGATCAGATGGTGTCTTAGTCACTTTTCTCTCATCGTTGAGACAAATACCTTACACACAAGCTTAGGGGAGAAAAGGTTTATTTAGCTCACAGTTATTGGAGGTTTCATAGTTTAAAGCAGCCTGAATTACATGACAAGACCTTGAGATACTGCACCGCCATCCAGGGTGATCTGTTCCCTACCTCCGAGAGACCGCGCCTGAGGTGGGGAGCTCTGACAGCATGTGCTCAGTTTAATGGTTCCTCCTCTCTTGGCCACGCCCCTCAAGCCCGGGCTTGACAGCCCCATGATTTACATGAGGCTTTGGGGGTGGGGACAACTACAGATACAAACCATAACAGATGATAAATATAAACTGAAGTAACAATTTCAGTTGGAAGACCTTGTTGGCTGGATAGTTTAAGCTGTCCCATACCTGCCCTCTAGGAGCTTCCATTTGAATTTTGTAGGGACTTTGTAGCTCTTATGATGTGAAATCTGCATGTTTAAAAGCATAGTGCTATGCATCTAGCCAGGACAGTGTGCGTACTCTGCTCCCGCGGCGCTGGTGTGCCCTCTGCCTCCATGGCTCCATGCCGCAGCGATGAGGGCTCTTCAGCTTAGAGCGCTGGGGTGTCTGCATAGCTGCTGAAGAATCCCCTATTCAGACTTTGTAAATAGCTGTAAATGCGGCTTATGGCTTTCAGGGGAGCTGGGGGTTAGCATACCAAGCATTTCTTTGCCTTCGCTCTGGAGAAGAACAGCAGCGGTGCTTTCGTGCACCACTGCCAGCAGAGCCGCAAACTCCGTCCTCTCTGCAGACAAACAGCTGACAGGGAGTCCTGGAGGGAATGTAAACTGCTGCGCCTCTGAACACTTCAAGGAGTCGCGAGGTCCTGCAGAAATAAGCCCGAGAAGCTCCCTTGCGCTTAGCCCAGGACACTTGCGCTGCAGTTACTGGCAGCGCTTGCTTCCGCTCTGCCCACAGGTGCGCCTTTGGGCGGTTTCTGGTGGATCTGCTGCCAATCACCGTGCTCTCCGAATCCCAAACCAGTTCTTTCCTGGACTCCTTCTGTGAGCGTGCAGCTCTGGGCCTGCTTGAATTGGAGTCTAGTTTCATTTTTTTTCTTTCATTCGAATATCATTTAAAGTTTTAAAACTATGCGTAGAAAAGAAGGTAACTATTCGAAGTATATGAATATCTGTGTGTGGGCTTAGCTTAGGCAGAGCACAGTGGCTGGGGTTCAATCCCTGGCTGCCATTCTGGCCCTGCGCCCTACCCACTCCCGGGTGCAGTGAGACAGAGATTGAGGCTGGGTGTGGTGGCACATGCCTGTAATCCCACACTTGGGAGGCTGAAAACAGGTGGATCACTAAGAGTCTGATCTACATAGTGAGACCCTGCAGACCTGTCCTAAATACAGGAAAAAGAAAAAGAATCAGAGGGGAAGGTGGTGCTGTTGATTCTCCTAGAAAAGCTTCTCAGCTGTTCTCATCCTCAGGAGCTTCGGTCCTTGCTTTTGCTGCCAGCAGCTTGATTTTCTTCAAGGGAGCTCTGGGCCTCACCTTGAGCATCATTTCCTGGCCCCAGTTCAGACCCCTCAGCCTGCTGGCACACAGCTTTCACCCCACTGGCATAGACTTTCGAGCTTCCACCATTGACCTCTGGGCCTTCCCAGAGCAGACTTGCATGGGACATTGTCTTGGGTCCTAAGCCTCCAGGTAGACACGTACAGGACATTGCCGTGGGGTCCAGGCCCTCAGCTGGATTCCTTGGGTCTCCAGTCTGTGGACAGGTCTCCTGGACTGTCCTGCATTTGACTCTTCAGGTGACTACTGTAAAATAATCCTATGAATTATGTGTCCTATATTTAATCTTTTCCTTTGTAAACCCTAATTACAGCAGTGCTCTTGTTGAAAAAAATCTGGGTAGGAGGCACATGTAGTTCCTGTTAACTTGGGGGGAAGCTGAGGCAGGGGGATTAGAAATACAAGGCCAGTCCTGGGAATTTAGCTAGACCCTACGTGAAAATAAAAAGGGCTGGGATGAGTTCCCCTGAGTTCCATCCCTAGTTCTAGAGAGGGAGAGAAGGGGAGGAGGGTAAAAGTTCATCAGAATAGATAAGGCGTCCGCCTCCACAGCAGCAAGCATGGCTGTGCTTGAGAAACGCCATTCCCTGAGAAGCACGGCTGGAAGTGAACTTCCACTTTGCTGTGGCTTTCTCTCTGTGAGCACTTTCCACTTCACAGCTCAAGGGTGTGCAGTCCTAGCAGAAAGCCCAGGACAATGGGACTTAGAGGTTGGGATTTGAGAGGCAAACCTTTAAGCAAGAGGAAACTCTAGGACGCAGCAGCCTTCCCTGAATATGCACAGCCAGGGTGGACCCCAAGGCCTTGTGGGAAGCAGCAGCCAGAACCTGATGCACTCACAGATATTTCAGCAGCTACAGAGCCCTGAAAGGTACAGTGTAGAAAGCAAAGCTGGAGTAGGTAGGGTTCCTGGAAGATGCCCCATTCTTTCATTGGAGGCCCAGAGGGCCCTCAGTTTAGGAGGAAGGGGCAGCTGAAGGACTCGGGTGGCCTGGCCTAACTGCATTCTTCATACCTGCCTTGGGAGTGTGTCAGGCCATGGGAGGAAGATGATCCGGGCCGTCCAGAAGCTCTACAGTCTCTAATCAGTATGCTAGAAATTGAAATCAGTTGACCAAACTGAAGAGAAAAGGTACACAGGAAAAGACCACAGGCGATTCAGATAATCCTTAGCTATTTAAGGAATAGAAGAAAAGCTATGAAGGGCCAGTGGGACAGCTCAATAGACTAAGCAAGCGCCTGCTTAGGCAAGCACAGGGACAGGGTTCGATCCCTGGCACCACATGCAGTGCTGCCCTTGCCCTCGCCCCCAGGCATGCTAAGCTGGTGACTGAGTCCAGGTATGGTGGCACACACCTATTATCCCAGCACTGGGAGGCTTGAAAACAGGAGGATCACTACAAGTGCAAGCTGCATGGTGAGACCCTGCAAAAAAATACAAAACAAGAAAAAAAAAAAAAGCAGGAGAAGAAAAGCTATGAGATCTACTTTTAAAAAGGTCTGGCTACCCCAGTTCCAAAAAAAAAAAAAGGATCTGGCTAGGGTGCTCCATCCCCAGCACCAAAATCCAAGTAGAATTGAATAGCATGTCTCTTAGGCCACACTCACTGTGCCAGGCTGCTTGCATCCTGAAGAAAGAGTTGAGCAGGACACCCAGAAGAAAGGTCATGCCAGTGTGCTCCTCAGAGTGGGAGTGGGCTTATTGGAAAGCCCACAGCAGCTTTGATCAGAGTACCCACCCGCCCTAGGCCTTGAGCTTTGTGTCCAACATTATGGGCACTTGTGGGAAGATGGCACGGTTCTTAGCAGCATAGGAAGAGCCTCTCTGAGAGTCTTCAACCAGACACTGGAATAGAGGAACTCATGGAAGACAAGGGAGGTTAGTGGGTCCCCAGGAAGGATCTGAAGTGAGATTAAACATCATGGGGAGCACAAAGACAAAAACTTTAGGGAAGAAGGAGGTAGGCAGGTCTTCTCCCTGAGATGGGGCTCATGGTGAGGGAGGAGCAGTTCAAACCAGGGGACACATGGTGACCGCTGGCAAGGCCAGAGGCCCCCCTAGAGAGACGGGCCATTTCAGGCTGGTGGAAGAAAACAGTAAACTTATTAGCAGGAGGTGAGTGCTGTTGCTCAGATGTCCCTCAAGAGAGGGCCAACCAAGCTCAGTACTAAGAACAGCTGCTGGCTCCATCTCGGGCTCCCAGCTGAGTTCAAGCCCACAGACAGTGCGCTGAGGGCTTCAGGCTGAAGGCCAGAATCCAGCCTGAACTTAAGGGGAAATGAATGCGCACGCTCCCTGAGGTTGTCTACTACCGCACCATCCTGCTACTGCTGGGGCAAATCAACACAAATTTAGACTTTGGCTGCACACAGAAAGAGGCCTTTCTCCCTAACTTGCTTTTTGTTGGTACTGTTGTTTTGGTTTTTTTCTCTCCTTTGCTGTTTGATCTTGTGCTTCTTTGGGATGGCTCTGTTTTGCCTTTTATTTCTCCTCTCTTTCCCTCCTGCCTTCTGCACCCATTGCACAGTCTGCGTGTTCCCCTGTCCTCCGGTCTTGCTTCCAGTCTCTTCTTCTTCTGCTTCTCTATCTTTTCCCAAATAGAGCTGAATACATGAAAGCAAATTAAAAATTCAGTGAAAGGCTTCGCAATAGTTTTAGACAGCAAAGAAAAGCTCAAGGATTACTGAATCCGGAGAAAAGTTAGAAAACACTCAGATGGAAACAAAGACAATGCAGGCAAAAGAATAAGCATTCCATGGGCCACAGTGAAAACACTGAGATGCATGCTCACAGATACTTGAAGTCCCAGGTGAGGGGAATGTGACTAAAGCAATATTTTTTAAACATTTGCTGAGAACTTTCTAAAATCAAATAGGTTGAGCCATCCATTGACAAAGCTGTACACCGATACTGGAACCTTCTGCTAGGGACATTACAGTGCCACTGCCAGAAGCCAGAGACGTGGGAAAGTTCCAACGTGACCAGAAAATGTTTCAGAGGAACAATAGGCCAACTGCTGATCCATCAGGAAAGCTGGGGATGAAGACATTATAGGAAGATTCCAGAAGACAGTGGGATTGTATCTTGACTATTTCAAAGAATAAAGTAATTGCTAACCTGCAATTTGCTGCCTATCCAACATATCTTTCTAAAATTAATTTCATAAGAAGAGTAGCAAAAGCCTAATCAGCAAGCTAATGAAGAAGAAAAATATAGAATAATAATTTTTGTTCTAATAGAAAAAAACAGATGAAAAAAATTGAATGCTTATGCACTTAAGCTCAACTATATCAGTAATTACACTAAGTGTAAATAGGCTATATATTTAGAAGCAAAAGATTTTTGGATAGGGTGAATATTAAAGCCCCAAAACATGATTTTTAGTAGAGATAAAGTTTGAGAGTACAGATTTGAAAAATTGTTAAATTGTGGGAAATTTATATACTTATACAGATAATCATAGATGTACTTACATGCGCACAAACACAGACAGAAAGTTTTTAAAATACGTGTTTTGGGGCCAGGGAGATAACTCAGGGTCACAGGTGCCTGCCTGGCAAGTGCAAGGTCCTGAGTTCGATCCTTTGTTCTGCAAAAAAGTAAAATAAGGTACGTGTTTTGCACAACTTTCCCAATGAATGTAGTCATTGTGGAATAGAAATTTGTGCTAATAAAAATGACTCATAAGTCAAACACTGGAAAGTGGGCTGTTATTTAAATGATAACAAAAATGATATGTAGGGCCAGCAAGATGGTTCAGCGGTCTAAAGCGCCTGCTTTGGCAAACTAAGGCAACCACAGGGGCTGTGGTTCGATCCCCGGCACCACATGCTGTGTCAGCCCCACCTCCCAGGGCAGGCTGAGCTGGCCATAATACAAAAAAAATAAAATAAATAAATAAGAAAATTCAATTTAAAAAATGATATATAAATGTGGGAGATTCTTTTAAAATAGTGTGTAGAGGGAAATAGCTTTAAATACGTATATTAGAAATAAAGACAAAAGCAAAGTTACTGATGTAAACTTCAATTTCAAGAAGCTAAAAGCAAGAATAAGCTCTGAAAATAACAACAACAAAAAAAAAAAAATCAGAAATGAACAAAATGGAAATAATGAATGGTGGAGAAAACCAGCACAACCAAAAGATGGCCCTTCTTTTTTGAAAAAGATTTACAAAATTGACAAGGACTAAGCCCAAAGAGAAAATATTGACAATTTTAAGAATGAAAAGGAGTGTATTACTATAAACTCTACAGATATTAAAAGGCTATAAATGTACAATTTTGTTATAATAAATTAAATAATCTAGATGAACATAATCCCTGGAAAGCACCACTTAAAAAATTGACACATATGTGAGAGTATGTATTTGATGTCTATGAAAGAAAATCCATGATGTGAAATCTTCATGCCCAAAAGAGTCCCTACCTCAATAGCTTCTTACAGGAATTCTAAAACCTTAATTCTGGAACACAAATTATAAAAAATAAAGCCAATTTTGCATAAAATGTCTCGTGAAATAGAAAAAAAAAGGAATACTTGATGCCAGAACCTGATTTAGATATTGTTGAGCCAAAGAAATCAGACTCAAGAGGGTGAAAACCGGTGCTTTCCACTTGCTTGAAATTCAAGGGTGAGCCTGAGAAACTGAAATAGTGGGTGGGATCCTGGCTAGGAAATGGCCGGGGCCCTTCTCTGGGGCAGGAGTGTTCTTTAGCTGGGGTAATGCATAGACAAAAATGCACTGTGTTTGTGTGTGTGTGTGTGTGTGTGTGTGTGTGTGTGTGTGTGTGTGACTGGGGTTTGAACTCATGACCTTGCACTTGCCAGGCAGGCACTTGTGCCACAGAGCTATCTCCCCAGCCCCATAAGCTTGCTGTGATAGAAGTATTGGTAATGCATTTTCATCAACACAGGGTTTCCTTGTATTTCGGTTGAACCCGTTGTATATTTCACTTGCTACCCTGCTACTGTTGTATTCTGACTGCATTTGATGACGGGCACTTCCAGGGGTGGCCTGGAAGCAGGGGCATTTCCCCCAGTAGCCCTGTCAGCACAAGCTAGTACAACTGGGGCTAAGGTACCACTTCTCCTCATGCCCCTGTGTCTGTGTGGAGCCCCAGGGCCAAACACCCCCTATCCTAAGATTTACTACACAAAGATGGAGGAGAAATACAAAGACCCCTAAGCCACACAGTGGAAAACTCCAGAACCACAAAGCAGCACACCACTGACCCTGAGTAATCTTTCCTCACCTGGAGCTTATTCAAGGCTTGTGCGTATGGCCTGCATCTCACACATTCAACTCTTAACAACGGGCATTCTGGGAAAGGCCGTGGGCATTGGGCACAGCGACCTGACCTGGCACCCTGTCAGCCATGCTACACTGCTCTAAAAGACCCCAACGGGAAGTACCCCAGCACCAGCTCAGCACGCACGCCGTTTTCTTCACAGGCTCACGCCCACTCACTCCGAGTTTACTGTCACCTTTGTTGCTTTTTCCTTACCATGTGCCATCATGCACTTTTTTGTTCATTGCACACAAGAAACCAGGAGCCTGTCCCGGGCCCGCATCACCCACGGCAACACTGTCTTTAGCAATAGAAGAGCTCCCGGGCCCAGAGTTGAGCAATCCGCCTCTCGATCCCCCACCCTGCCTCACCCGCTTGTCCGCTTATAGCGGTGTCGCTTTCGTTGCAGGCGCGGTGGTTCTGGGAAGCGTACTTCCGGTCGATCAAAGCCATAGCCCTGGCCACGCTGCAGATCATCAATGACCGCATCTACCCATATGCCGCCATCTCCTACGAGGAGTGGAATGACCCCCCTGCGGTGGTGAGTGGGGAGAGAGGAAAAGCGAGGGCCTGGGAGGGTAGCTTAGTTTTGAAGTTTGCCAAGAGGAAGAAAAGCTTTAAAAGCAACAGCTCGCCATTTGCTTTGAGTGTGCTTAGGGAGGCAGCCTGTTTGTTTATTGCCAGATAAGTGGGGAGGCGGGGCTTCCCTAGGAATCAGACTTACAGACTTCTGCGGTTGCAGTGCTTAGGACTCTTGACAAAGTTTTGCAGGCAGCTTCACGATAAGCTTCTTTCTAGGGCGGGGATGTTTCTCTGTGTCGGGGTGCCTGTCTAGCACACGCTAGCCCCAGGGTTCAGTTCCCAGTGCTGGCCCAAAGAAAAACAAACAGAAGCTTCTTTTGAGTGTCTGCCCTCTGCCAGGGACTGCGCTAAGTGTTCTACATGTGTTATTCCAATTGTCATTCCCAATACCCGGCAAGGCAAACGATAAGCAAAAGTGACAGAGGGAAGTGTGGTTGGCCACCTCCACTTGTTCCGGACCAGCTGTCACCCCGTGTTTCCAGAAGAGAGAGGCCACGGTCAAAAGCCCCTTTTTTCTGGCCGTGGTCTCCTTGCCCGGCAGAGTCCCCGGGCACTGTGTCGCTCTGAGGTTGACGCT
>PVKN010022488.1:0-15137 GCA_004027915.1 Capromys pilorides
CCAAAAAAAAAAAAAAAAAAGACTGTCCACACAGAAAGCCTAACCAACAAATTTCTGAGATTAATTAATTAATTAGCAATTAATTTGGGAACTAGTTTAGTATATTAATCCAGGAGATAGCTAGCATACATGCATCCCTTGAGTTCATTTGTTTTTATGGCTGAGAATAGCATCATAAGTATAGACTACAATTGTACCCATTCTTCTCTTGATGAACACTTAGGTTGTTTCCGAACTGCTGTCATTATGAACTGTGGCGAGCATGTTATTTACGGCACACATGTCAGAACCCACCCCCTACAACTATTCTTTCTCCACTTCTCTGAAGCTCAAACCCAGGCAAGGTGTTTCGAATAATTTCTCTACCATCCTCAGATTTGTCTAGTAATATTGCCACATACACTAACATTTTTTTCCCGAGTACCAGGGATTTAACTCAGGACCTTGCACTTGCCAGACAAGTTCTTATGTTGCTGAGCTATATCCCCAGCCCCCACTAACAGGTTTTAAATGTTATGTTCTGTAAATATGAACAGATGGCAAGAAAAGGCTGAACAATATCCAAACAGTGACAGCAACGATGCTAAGAAGGGCCCGGTTGAGTCAGGCTCCTTGCGACTTTTCGCGGAGGGAAAGGAGCTCTCATATGTGAAGCAAGCCCTGCGGGCTGGTGGTAGCTGGTGCGGGATGGTGGCAGCTGGCTCAGGCTGATGGTGATTGGCACGGACTGGTGGTGGCTGGCACAGGCAGGATCTGCACTGACTTAGCGGGTGCACCCTTCCCATGTGTTCACCTCTGGCCTTGTTTCCCATCTTATTTTTCACGGCAACTTTCTGTCTTTCAATGCAATTTGTAGTATTTTTAGCAAAATCAGTTTTTAGTCCTCTATTGTGTATTCAGGGCACAGGGAAACATGGCCTTTCCTTGGTTAGGAATTTATCTGGCTGGCAAAAAAAGGGGGGACAGTCTTAAGTCATTTGCTTCTTTTCTCCTTCAACGTTATCTCACAAGGACTTGTAACCAGATAATCTTGTTTGTTTGTTTGTTTGTTTGTTTGTTTTTAGTCTTAATAAGCAATACCAATGAGACTGTTCCAAAACACATTAGTAAGACAGCCACAATAATTAATGCAATGCATATTGTTGTCTTCATAGTAGTTGTTCAGAGTATAAGATGCAGACATGATAACTCTTCTGAACACTATTGGTACAAATATTTTTTCTCATTGAATTAAAGAAAGTAGTTATATATATAGTCCAATATTCCATAATAGCAGTGAGTTAGCAGAGCTGGCAATGTCGGAAGCTATTGACTTGAGCTTTTTACAGCTCAGCATACTAATCTGGCTTTACTTTTTATGCCTCATGGTTAAACATTTCTGTTGGGTGGTTAAGTCCAAGTTAAAACAAGACCTATATAACAAAACATGTAATTTTTGTGTCTGACAAGGTCAGTCAAATCCCCTTAGGATTTACCTTGAAACCATGTACAGCATTTTGCAGAATTTTTATCAGTGTCAGCCATCTGGATGAGTCACAGCCATTGCCTGACCAGTTTGCTCCCTGTGAAAGCCCGAGAGAATGTTTTCTCTTTAGGTAACTCTCCTTAGGCACACTATACATCGTTGATCCCTTTCCTCTGTGGCCCCATGATCTCCTTGATACAATTTTGCATGTGCTTAGATTTCTAAATTTCTGTGTAAAACTTTCTAACAGTTTTTAAAACATATTCTATAGAGATTTATTAGAATATCAATGATAAATGGAAAATACCAGTTCCATGTTAAGTCTAATGCATTTAATATTCAGAAATACAGTGATGTTAAGCTCAAGTACCTATGTTATAGAGTAATAGTATCACTAAACTTCTCTTCTGGAGGGTTAAGAACTTTAGTTTTCAGACCAAAAAATTAGAGAAAAAGAAGGGCTACAAGGATAGCCAATATTTTGGCCCTAGCCCTTCAAGGTCAGTAAGGACTCTGGACATAAGAGAATCTGTGCTGTAACATCCTATAACTCAGTGGTGTCCCAAATTTTCTGTTCAAGGAGATAATCTGGTAATCTTCATGCCCACAGAATCCTATGCCCCATTGTCCTGCATTACACCCATGGTAACATGCTGAGTAGAAGTGGGGCGTTTCCCATGGAAACCCCTCAGTGGCATGAGGCAGCCAGCAGGCTCATGCTAGCTCTTTCTCACTAGTGGAAGAGAACAAGAAGGAATGGTGCCCTGGCTTTGGGGATGAAGGTTTCTGTTTCCTTGATTTCAGTCCAAGGTGTGCCGCTGGGCATCTACTTTGTCGTCCTGGAATTCCTTACCCAGGAGCTATCGGGCTTCATACTTCCTGTGGAAGAACAAGCCTGCACTCTTCCCTGACCCTGCCTCTGGTAGGCTCGGGAACTATAGGGAGCCACTAGCAGAAGCAGTGTCTCCTCCACTCGCTCAGGAGAGGGGACCGGTGATGAGTCATCGTGTCAGCAGCATGGCTTCCTCAGAAAAGTGTAAATTGATTTCTTCCTCCTGGGGGACTGAAGGTGGGCATGAGCAATTCATTACTGCGGTAGAGAGAACAGAGCAACCACAGCCAAAAAAATACATTGAGGTGATCTCATACTGGAAAGCACTTGGGAAACAATTCTCAAGAATTAACGCTTGCTCCTTAAGGCTCAGAGTGCCGGCCACGTTACCTCCAGGGTCTTGAATGCATCTCTGGGAAAGCAAGAAGGTGGCCAGCCTGCCCTCTCACCTGTACAGCATTAAAAATTAGCTGCGGCTGTTTTGTCTCTCATGGTACTGACTATTTCAGAGGTGTCTTACCAGACCCTGAGGGCTAAGTCACTGTGGAATTGGTTGACAATGTGAACTACCAAGTCCCCTGATTTCTCCTTAGGAAATCAGCCTCTCCAGCAAATGTGTGTGATGAGGCCCTGTTTCCTGGGCTCCTGGTACCTCAGGAAAACAGCTGGGCAGTTTATTACATAATTAAATATACACTTGCCATGTGATCCAGAAATCCCATTCCTGGGCAATTATCCCAGAGCTATAAAAGTTTTGTCCATACCAAAACTTCTACATGAGTGGTCATGACAGATATAATAGCACTAGATAGACACTGGCCAAATATCCCTGCCTTCCTAGGAGCCTTCTGGAGATTATCTGAGGACCTTTCAGGCCTGTGCACGTCCAAAAAATGTCAACCACACATCACTTCTCTGCTTCTCACAAGCAGAACTCCTTGTAAGACCTTCTGGTAAATCAGAACTCCCAAGATGCCCCTGGCCTCAATGGTCTCGGCTCTCTTAGCTCCATGCCTTCCTCTCCCTTCTGCAAGATTATGCGGTTCTTCTGTTCTCTCTCCACATTGGGAGGGCTTTCAGTTTTGCATTTTTTATAGATGTGTCCCATCTTCCACCCACTCTCATTTAGCTTAATGTTCTTCATCATCAGATCTGTCTAACCCAAATCTTCCTGGGCCTAGGATGGTGTCTAATAGAGAACTGATGTGCAAATAGTGAAATAGAAAGAAGTTCATTTGGGGCTATTGTGAAAATCCTGCCAGAACAAAGCCCTGCCTTTGTTTAAAGATTTCTTGAGGAGCCACTGGGACAGCTCTTGAGGTCTCATGGGTTGAGGTCTCATTCTATCTCCCCAGCACTAAGACAAAAGAAAAGATGTTGCTTCTCTGGAGACAGAGAATGCAAAGACAAGGAGCAGGAGCCAGAGATAAACAACCAGGTGGTTGAGGAGCTGGGGTGTACTCCCTGGGGCTCCCTAAAGCATCATAAGTTCTGTATCACCTGGTATATGGTTTGTAAAAAGATGCATTACGAAAGCTTCAAGATGGTTCAGCTTTTGTCCTGTGGGGCTGTGTGGTAGAGCTAGGGCCCCACCGGTGAGAACCTCTGCCTAGGGAATGTGCAAAGCCCTGCATACCTTCTGACGGTGATTTTCAAATGCGGTGAGGACCCAGAATCACCTGGAGAATTCTAAGAGTCATGATGCTGAGGCAGCACCCAGGTACACTCACTCAGAGTGTCTGGTTGGGGACAGGGCCCTGGTCATTTTCTAGTACTTTCCAGGGATTCCACACAGCCTGTGTGTGTAAATTGCTGGCAAAGACCATCCGTCACCACAGGCTGCCACTTTATTTACAGCAGTCTCCTCTCTGCTTCAGGGAATATGTCTAAGACCACTAGGGGATGCCTAGAACTGTGGAGAGTGCTGACCCCTATAGGTACTGTGTTTATATTTCTTACCGTAAATCTTAGCAACTGCAGTCTAAGTTTTTTCTTATTGAGAACTTGCATATTTCCACTTAGTAGAAGCACTTCACAGCTTCTCTTTGACCTATCTGAATTGACAGCATCAGCACTCTTATGCTTTGAGGTTGTCCTGAAGGCGCATAAAGGCTACTTAAAGACAAGCCCTGTGAGAGTTGATCAGATAGCAAAGAGGACTACTAAGAGACCGGTGAGAGAATAGTACATATGGTGTGGATACACTGGGCGAATGGTGATTCCTCTCCCAAGAAGGAGGGGTCAAGATTTCACCACAGGACTCGGAATGGCACACAATTTAAAACTTGCATAGTGTTTACATTTAGATTTTTTATTCATTCTTTTGGGGCTGCAGCTAACTATAAGCAATTAAAACTTCAGATAAGGGGGGAGACTGCTTCTTATGATACAAAACTGTCTCCTCTTGTGCCGGTGGAAACCAAACAGCTTAGTCTACAGGACAGGATTCAGAGGCAGAGGGACCTGCAAGTTCCCATCCTTTTCTGCTCTTAAATAGGCCATTTGAATGAATTCCTTTTTCTTTGCAGTTGGAAGCAAACAAGTGAGAAATGCAGCATATTCAGTTCAGCAACCCAAACATACCTTCACACTCTGAAGCACATTCTCCGCAGTTACCAGGCAGCCTGCAGGGCTTGGTGTTCTTAATCTCTCATCTCACAAACAGTAGCTGTTCCATTGTGAGGGTGTTGATTCTATTTTTATTTCCTTTGATATCAAAAATCAGGTTTAAGCTTCTGCACATCTCAGATGCAAAATAAAAATCTGGTTCATGTACACAAGTTTGAATGTCTGAATCAAGAGCTGGTGCGATGTTTGCAGACACTTGAATGGGAAGAGAACAACTATTATTTTTAAAAATGACCCATGGGAAATTTCTGTGTTAGTGTACAGTAACAAGATCAAACAGGTGGGAAAGAAGAACAGATCAGGAAATAACAGAAAAACAGAGATACATATATTCACCACATCACATATTACTGCATTTTCTATAATTGCAAGAAAGAAGAGGAAACAGGTGGAAGGAACGCAGAATTCAAGAACAGAACCACATGAAAGTTCATTTTGTGTTGCAATGATAACAAATTTTCAGCAATGGTGTTTCACCAAAGCTTTATGCATCATCCTCTTTTAGGGGTCTGTGATATCCCTTGAACATTATCCTGTGTTCATGTAAGAAATTGAAAAGACCCCAGCCAAAACACAGCCACGCAAGAAGGCAAACTATTAGATCGCTGCACAAACAGATCTGGATCCTAAACAGAACAGAAGCTTGCAGAGGTAATAGTCAGGCTGCTTAAAGGAAGATGTTGAAAGCAACATCTGTTTGTTATTTTATTTTATTTTATTTTATTTTATTTTATTTTGGAATAAGTTCTCAAAGATACAGAGGAATATCTGCTAGCATGTGACCTCAGACAATAGCTGTTCAACCACATTCAGAAAGTTTCTCCCAGGTACTAAAGCAAATATTTCTGTTATCTTCAAGATAAATTAATGCACTGACACTCTCCCAGAAAGCATTTCCAAGCATGTGAATCAGACAACTATCACCGGCCTTATAAATCAGGATTCTAAGTAGTTGCTGACACCCACCAAAGTCAAAGATGGAAATAAATGCCCATCTTCAAGTCTTCTGTTGTCACTGATAACCTGTTCTTCTCTCCTTTTCATCAATTTGTCTGACCAATTGATATCACTGGCACAGCCACCTGATTAGACTGAAGTTGTCTGTATAAAAACAAAATAAAATAGGGTTCCTGACCTCTGATGGCTTACACTGCAATACAGAAGAACAGTGTAGAAGAATTCCCATGCTGCAAAGTGATAAAAGTGTGACAATGGGATACCCAGCCTGCTGTGGGCATCCAGAGAACAGGCAGACAGAGACACCCCAGACAGCTTCCTGTAGAGGCTGTGGTTGAATCAGGACGTGAAAATACACAGGACAGGGGAGAAGCAATGACAGTCTTTTTTTAAATGAGCAGAACATATTTATTGAGGGAAAGAAAGCTCCTGCCGAGAAAGAGACAGGAGAGGGATCCTAAGTGGGTGTCCCCCAGGAGCAGTCACAGTCTTACTATGCAAGAACCCAACCTCTCACCAGATATTGATGGGAAGTCAACCGAGCATGCGTCTTCTTGACCCTCACAGTCTCCTGGATCAATTTGTTTTCTTCTAATAGTGCATGCAGGCAGCAGTACCAGTTCCTGAAGGAAAGTAGGTTACAGAGAGCAAGCAATGAAGCTGAAGGTACTTTAGACCAAGTGTCGGCCTGGCAGCCTTACTGAGCAGGGCGAGGCGGGGGGACCGGAGGTGGGAGTGCTGTTCTGTCTTTGCACAGTGATTCTGTACCCCCACTGGGAGAAAGGCCAGTTTTCAACAGTTTTTGAAACCCAAGAAACAATAGACACTGAAGTACAAGTATACGCCTGTGGGTATACACACGTGCATGCAGACACACACCCTCGAAACTAGTGAAGTATGAACAAATTCTATGGAGTGTTCCAGTACAAACACCCTGGTTTTGCCACTACTCTAAATAGACTATGGGGGAAGGAAATACAATATCCCTCTGTGTCTTTTGCAACTTCTTATGAGAATTTATTTAAAAAAAAAAAAAAGGAAAATGTTCGCCACAACTGTAATTATGACAAGTAATACTGATTGCATGAAGATAACCTCCTTCTGTGTGCTTCAGCACTGCCCAACCAGCAGCCCAGCAGCTGCGGGACACGGAGCAGCATCCACACTCCAGGTCTTGGTGCCTCACAGATCCATGCTGCTTGAGACCACACCACGACAAACCTCTGAAAGGCAGCCCTATACCCCACTATCCTCTGCAGAAGAATTGTGTTTCTGGAGACTGTGATTGTAGTTGAGAGCCCACTGCTGGCTTCAAAGTACCAAGGCAAGAGTGTCGTCTCACGGACCACCACCCTAGAGGCCAGGCCATTAATAAGCATTGGATCAAGTAATGCCGGGGCGATTAGTAAAACACTTTCCTGGGTGTGGCTGGTGGGTCATGGAGGCGTGGTCTGGGATCCTGTACCTGGTCCCCCACCCCTTCCTCCCCCGTGCTGTTCTCCTGCTGTGCTTTCCAGCTGCTATGACCTAAGGAGCTTTGCTCCGCCACACCCTTCTGCCCTAATGATCCTGCTCTGAAATGAGCCAGCCGGGGACTGTGTCCTAAAACAGTGAGCTAAATTAAGCCTTTCTTTAGATCATGGGTGTCAGATATGGATCTCAACAAGGGGAAAGCTGAGTAGCAGAGGACACGTGTGTCATGAAAATAGCCCTGGAGATGGGATTTGTTAAGAGTCTGCTCTTTCTAAGCCCAGTAATGCTCAAAAGAATCCACTCAAGAGAAATTGAATGGTTGCAGTCCTTCTGCTTGCATGTGGCTCCTTTTCTGGGACCCCTTCCTCACCGTTAGTAGGACTGATGCTCTACTACTCAGAGCCTACCTTCTAGAACCTTCCTGGGCTGGCAGCTGCTGGGCAGCTTGGGGTGTGCTGGGCTCACTCACTGTCATCTCCCTCTCTAGCCTGGAGTCAGAGCAGACAGAAAATGGTTGTGACATAGAGGCCAGGGATGAAATGTGCAGAGTGAACAGATCTTCTGTTTCACAGTGAAGCTTTTACTTCCTTCTCCAGGCCATGTGACTCTCAATAATGAAGTGCTTCAATATTTAAAGGAGACCTCATCTCCATGCTCAGAGCCTGGGGCTACCCACTTTCCTTTAGCTTTCAATAGTATCATTTTAGAAGCTCCAAACATCAGATGGTCTGATGTATGTGTATTAAAAGTTGCTTGAGACAAGGGTCCTGGGGAAACTTCTGGATTGGTTCTTGTGCTGTGTGCAAGGTATCACAGTATCTTCAGGTAACCCCATCTTATATTTTGATTTGTGGTTCTAGAGAATTTTCAGCAGAAGCCTGGTAATTGAGGCAATAGTTCTTATTTAGCTAGGTCTTCCCCAGGGGTGATTTCATCCCCTCAGGGACTTTGGTAATGTGCAGAAACATCTTGGGTTGTCCCAGTTGGGACTGGGGGATGGCACCTAGAGAGCGGAGACCAGGGGTGCTACTGAACTGTCTTGCATGGTACCGAGAGCAAAAGATGACCTGAGACAAAACATTAACAGTGGTGAGACTAGTAAATCTTGCTTCAAGGGCTCAAGGAATTTATTGCAAATAATTGTTATTCATTCAGAAGATATCGTAGTGATTTAGAACTTGGAATAGTCTTAAAGTACAATGTCTGTGGTGCTGGGAAGCCTGATTTTTAGCCTTTAAATGATGGGCAACAAAAGAACACAAACAAATATAATGGAATATAGAACACTGGAAGTGGCTGAGTGGAAACAAAAATAAATATGAGGAAGGGCATGTGTTTAAGAGGGTGTGTTTGGGGGATGGGAGGAACTGATGCCACTCTTTCCAAGAAATCTGCAAGCTTTGTGTGTACAGTCAAAGACGTTCTTCGTGCATATAAATTTGAAACAACTGCTACTTTGGCAAGCTCACCAATCACTCAGTATTTTTAAGCAATCTGCCTTTCTGTTTCTATATGCACGTCCTCAGAGAGGCAAACTACTGCTTTCTTTGTGGCTTTGTTCCTTATTGAGATGATTTTCATGACAATATTTTTCTAATGCCACAAAAATGTTTTATTTCCTTTTCTTATCCTTGGCTTATTCTTCCTATCTATTCTTTAAAAATACTGCCAAAGGCTGCCACAGTGACACACACCGGTAATCCCAGTACTCAGGAATGGCAGGGCAAGAGGATCGCAAGTTCAAACCCAGCTACAGCAACTTAGTGATTTAGGAAGACCGGACCTCAAAATTTAAATTCATTTTAGGATAAAAAAGGACAGGGAACAACCATTGTTAAATTTTTCTTGTTTTGAAAATCCTGTACTACGTGTACTCTTGCTTGTTACTGTTTTCCTATCTTTGTTTCTGCTATTTTTATTCTTTAAAAACTAATAAAAAATTTTAAAAATAAAAATAAAAAAGGACAGGGAGTGGAATTCAGTGCAAAGGCCTTGCATTCAATTCCCAGGGAAAAAAGGAATTCTGTAGTTCTGCAACTGCTAGTTAAGTAGGAAAATGTACTCAACTTTTTTTCATTTTTTGGCTCAGATGGTAACTTAATCCACAATTGTGAGACTTCATCTTCCTAAACATCCATTAGTTGTCCCCCCTCCCCTTTTTTAGGACAATTTTTATTCCTTTATCTATTTATTTATTTATTTTTATATTTTTTAGGGAAGGGTCTACAGGGAGTTCAGGGTCTCACTACTAGATCAGACTCACAGTGATCCACCTCTTTACAGCCTCCCAGCCCCTGCGCCTGCTTGCAGGCACTTTAATCCATCAGCCCCAGTTGTTCCATTTTTCAAGACTCAGTGCCAATAAGGTGCCAGGAAGAGCTGTCTCCGGACCCCTTCCTCCATCTCCTGTTTTCTAGGCTGGAAGAAACCCTGGGACTGCAAAAAGATGCTATGGAAACAGTCAAATGAACACATGAAAAAATGACATTTTCCTTCAGGAAAATTAATGATCCAACAGAAAGGGTTTTAATCAAATCAAGGTACGGTCCTTGTTATATGTGCAAACCTAGAATTATCCAGTGATCATTTCCATGGCAAATAACACAGATAGTGATGTATCTTCTGGTCAGCAGCATGACAAAATTGATGAAACTGTTTGCAAAACTATTGTTGGCGAGGGGGACCTCATCGTGCCACTAATGAAATGGAACTACCTACAAAAGGATTATTCTGAGAAATCTTTCAAATCCAATAATTAACATGTGTACTCAGGACTCTGCTTTCTGAGTGCCCCTGCACAATTCTAAACAGCAGCACACTGCTCTGTCCGTTCACTTGCTCTTAATCCTGGGTTTCGATTTTGACTCACACTTCTAGAGCTGGGATCTGGAGAAGTGAACACAACCTTGCTGAGTCTACATCTTTCCATTAGGAAAATGAGGAAAACTCAGGTCTGTCTTTGAGGATCACTCTTTATTCTACCAGCTTGGATCCTATCTGGAGAACAAAGACCATATCAGTTATTTTAACAGAAAGAATTTGACATAGGGAATTGATTATTCAATTGTCAGAGAATCTAAAGGGAGGAAAGAAAAACACAGTGAAGAAGCAGCTACCACCCTAAGAGCTGGGAAAACAGAAAGAGCAGAGGTTGGAGTTATTAGAAGTTGAATTCTAGAAAAGGAGACCTGGTGGGGCTGAGACAGACTGCAGAGGACAGGGTAGCATTTCAGCTATCCACACACATGCAGAAGATTCTGGAAAAGTACACAACACTCTGGACATGGGGAGGGAGCAATGGCCCATCAAAGGCCACTGTCAACCACACGCTCACCAAACGCACAAACCAAGTCTGGGCTCTGGCTGTCGCCTCGTCTGTCTGGTACCCTGACTAACAGATGGCAGAAATATGACTGCGAAGAGCACAGCTTCCCAAGCAGAGTACAGAAGGCTGGATTTGGAGCTTAAAAATGGACGATTGATTAGATGGCTCATGCAGCCATTCCTTACAGAGTGTGCGCTATGTGTCCACTGCGCTGGGTACTCAGGGGTCTGGAGGGTTTATAAAACCATCTTATGAAGTGCATATATCAGTACTAGCAGAGGAAAGACTTTCACTCCCCTCTCTTCCAAGGAGAATTCTTATAGACTGTTACTGGGAATGAAAATTAGTATCACCTGAATGGGTAATAGTATGGAACTTCCCAAAAAGACCAAAAGGAGACCCACTATGTAATCAGCCATCCACTGTTGGAAATATAAAGAAATGAAATCAATGCATGCAAGGATACTTGTGCTCTATTTTTTTTTTTTACCAAAAATAGTAGAGTTTTATTTTCAGCAACATAGATGTGACAGGAGACATTACATAAGCGAAATATGCCAAGCACACAGGCAGATTCTGTGTGTTCTTGCTCACATGGGGAAGCTAAGGAGGTTGACCTCATTAAAGTAGAGAATACAGTAGACTCTTGCTATTTCATCGTTTGACTTTTGTGGACTCAGTCTTTTGAAGGTTTTTAAACAATATTAATGTAAATTATTTATTGCAGGCATTACATTGAGGTCCACAGAGATAATGCTGGGGCAAATGAGAGCCAGACAGACACTGGGAGACTCTGTACCTCGCTGAGGAAAACAAGTAAACATAGGCAAAGTAGATTGTAAGAAGCCAAGAGGCAAGATGTCATCTTGTGCGTTCTTTGTGCAAACTTGCTGAGCGGAGCACAAGAAGAAAGCACCCAGATGCTTCTGTTAACTTCTCAGAATTTTCTAAGATGTGCTCAGAGAGGTGGAATACCATGTCTGCTAAAGAAAAAGGAAAATCTGAAGACATGGCAAAAGTGGACAAGGCTTGCTATGAAAGAGAAATGAAAACTTATATTCGTCCTAAAGGAAACACAAAAAAGAAGTTCAAGGATCCCAATGCGCTCAAGAGGGCTCCTTCAGCCTTCTTCTTGTTCTGTTCTGAGTATTGCCAAAAATCAAAGGAGAACATCCTGGCCTCTCCACTGATGATGCAAAGAAACTTGGAGAAGTGTGGACTAATACTGCAGCAGATGACAAGCAACCAAATGAGAAGAAGGCTGCTAAGCTGAAGGAAAAGTATGAAAAGGACATCTCTGCCTACCTGGCTAAAGGAAAACCTGGTGTAGCATTTAAAAAAGGGGAAGGGGGGAGTCGTCAGGGATGAAAAAAAGCAAGAAAAAAAAAGGAAGAGGAGGAGGAGGAGAAGGAGGAGGATGAAGAGCAGGAAGAAGAAGATGAAGAGAATGAAGATGATGATGAATAAGCTGGTTCTAGCAGTTTTTTTTTCTTTTCTCTAAAGCATTTAACCCCCTCCCCATACACAACTCACTCCTTTTGAAGAAAAAAAATGGAAATGTAAGACTATGTAAGATTTGTTTTTAAACTATACAGTGTCTTTTTTTTGTACAGCTAACACACAACCAAATGTGTCTTCAGACAGCGGTGTTAAGCTCAAGAACATATGTTATAGAGTAATACTATCAATAAGCTTTTCTTCCGGAGGGTTAAGAATATAGGTTTACAGACCAAAAATTGGAGAAAAAGAAGGGCTACAAGGATAGTCAACATTTTGGCCCTGGCCCTTCAAGGTCAATGAGGACTCAGGACATAAGAGAACCTGTGCTATAACTCAGTGGTTTCCCAAATTTTCTGTTTGAGGAAATTATGAGGCTACAGAGGAAAGGGATTGAAGATATACAGTGTACCTAAGGATAGTCACCTAGAGAGAAAACATTCTCTCAGGCTTTCACAGAAAGCAAATTGGTCAAGCAATGGCCATGACTCATCCAAATGACTGACACTGACAACAGTTCTACAAAGCACTGTACATGGTTCCAAAGTAAACCCTGAGGGGATTTGACTGACTTGGGAGATACAAAAGTTCCATGTTTTGTTATACAGGTCATGCTTTAAGTTGCCTTTAACCACCCAGCAGAAAAGTTTAACCACGAGGCATAAAAAGTAAAGCTAGATTAGTATGCTGAACTGCAAAAGGCTTAAATCAACAGCTTCCATCATTGCCAGTTTTGCCAATAACCCACTGTAATTATGGAACATTGGATACAACTACTTTCTCTGAGTTCAATGAGAAGAAATTTTTATGTACCAATAATGACTAGAAAAATTATCATGTCTACACCCTGTGCTCTGTATAACTACTAGGAGGACAACAATATGCATTGTTTCAAATACTGGAAATGTACTACTAACATGTTTTGAAACTGTCACATTGTTATTTCTTATTAATTGCAATCAAAAATGTTAAAAATGTGTCTTTAGATAGCCGTGTCCTGGTGGTATTTTCAATAGCCACTAACCTTGCCTGGTACAGTATGGGGGTTGCAAATTGACATGGAAATTTAAAGCAGGTTCTTGTTGGTGCACGGCACAAATTAGTTATATATGGGGACAGGAATTTTTCATCTTCAGTTGTCTCTAATGCAGCTTATACAAAATAGTTATTGTTCTTTTAACTGAATACCACTCTGTAATTGCAAAAAAAAAAAAAAGTTGCAACTGTTTTGTTGACATTCTGAATGCTTCTAAATAAATACAATTTTTCTTATTAAAAAATTATCACAGATTTTTTGATACATCTCAGCTTTGCAGTGCCATACAGTATACATATTTTGTTAAGATTACATGGATTTATGAGTTTAGAAAATGGTTAAGAATGTTAGAAGTGTTTTAGATTTATAAGGCTGTGGGAAGGGTTTATAAAGCCTTAAAATATATATAAATACTAAAGTAAATATAGTGACACTTCTTCGCTGATTTTCACTTATTGCAAGGGTGTCTGGAACATGACCTCCATGCTACTGTGTGCTAATGGCCATCAGAGTCTAAAAAGGAGAAGGGGCACTGAAGAGAAAAGTGCCCATGAGTAGAAACTACAGGGAGAATGCATGAAGTCTAGCATACTGCAGCTCTGGAGGATGACAATGGTTAGCAACAACAATGGTAAACTTCAAAATAGCTAAGAGAGAGGAGTTTGAGTATTTTCAGTTAAAAAAGGCGACAAATGTTTGAGGTGGCAGATGTGGCACTGATTCTGAGCTGATCACTGCGCCTTGCTCATGTGTTAAAATAACATGAATGTGTACAACTAGGCATCAACTGGGAAAAAACAGAATGGAAAAAATTAGCTCACTGTGTTAGGTCCAGTGGGAGACATAATGAAAAAGGAAATGCAAACCAAAGAAAAGAAAAGGCAGAAATCTGGCTAGTGCCTCTGAGGAATTCCATGTTTAGTCCAAGTGTTGTGGGAGAGGACAAAGTAATATATATTTGTGCACTTGAAAGAGTGATTCAGAGTCACTGTTCTACGAATTCAGAGGCACAAAGGGTTCTTCCAAGACCTTAGGAGACACCTTCACAGAAGGGCTGGATGAGCAAGACCTGAGGCTTTAGGGACAGCTGCGGGGACCCAGTCCACTCGAAATGAGAACAGGAGCACAGACAACTCAAGCAGGGCAAAAACTGTTGAGGCTCCCTCAGAGTGCAGGATGGATTTGCAATGTGGGGTGTGGAAGGAAGACAGGATAACACTTCTAGATGTTCCTGTGGGACACTGGTGAACCCCTGGAGCATTTGGACAAGCAGAAGTTACGTGTGAGGTGCACTATCTTTGTAGTCCCTAGTAGATCTAGCGCAATGCCTGAAAATAGAGGACTATTTGGACAGATTATTGTATTGAATGGAATGGGGTATGATGGGATATGACAGTATTAAACAGAAGTTCACTGGCAGACCCTAACTTTGAAAATCACCACATCTCTCTCTGCTTTAATTATAATAATAAATACTTTTTGAAATGTCTGTGAAATTAATGAGAAATTTTAAAGCCAAAAGTTCAAGAGCTACAAGGTTTCAAATAATGGTAAAATAAATTTTAAATAATAAAATTCGAATAACAAAAGTATTAGCAAGTGACAATATAATATCAAGACATGGTACTCAATGGATTGACAAACTGTTGCCTACGTGAATATGACACTGACCAATCGATAGTGACAAGCTGTCACAGTGAATGTGACATTGATGTTGCAGAGACTAGGAGGATCTAGCTAACATCATTTAAAAAAAAATTAAAGGAGGATATACTGGTGCACACCTATAATGCTAGCACTGTGTAAGGCTGAGGCAGGAAGATCGCAAATTCAAGCCCAGCCTGGGTGACTCAGAGGCTGGGTAAGACTTTGTCTCAGAAATAAGAGCTGAGGAAAGCTCTGGAGATATAGGTCAGTGCGAAAC
>PVKN010022490.1:0-15135 GCA_004027915.1 Capromys pilorides
ATGTTTTCAGTTCTTCTGGGAAAATTCCCAGTAGGAGAATAGCTGGATTGAATGGGATTTCCAGTTCTAGTTTTTTAAGGAGTCTCCACACGGCTTTCCATAATGGTTGTACCAGTCTACATTCCCACCAGCAGTGGAGAAGTGTTCCTTTTTCCCCACAGCCACACCTTTGATGTTTGTTTCTAGTGAAATCTTTTTTGTGTGTAAAGTCTAAATCTAATAAGTTCTGATAATTTTTTTTACTAATTTGTGTTTATTTGTGAAAACTGTAATTTTGTGCTATCTATAAAAACTCTTAAGTGCATTAGATATAATTTTTATACTTTTCCAGAATTCAGTGATATCTTTTACAATATAAAACGAACACATTGCAGTTACTGAGGTGGAGTAGGAAGGAAGTGCCAAAAGATCTGCAATAGAGAAAACTGAGAGAGAGAGATTTTGTCATGTAAGAAAAGTCTTTCCATGAAATGGAAAGACAAGAGACATCTCCTTATTGTCAGCTACTGTACTCCTAATACACAAATGATAGAACTTGAAAGAAGAAATGAAACTAAGCTGCCAGGTGTGGTGATGCATGCCTGTGATCCCAGCACTTGGGAGGCTGAGGCTGGAAGATAGATGTGAGTTCAAGACCAGCCTGGGCTACAAAAGTGAGCTCAAGGCCAGCCTGAACTGAGACCCTGTCTCAAACAGAAGAAACCAAGCAAAAATACAGGATAACAAAATGCCACATAGTATGTCCATCATCAACATCTTCACCATTATGTTTAGTAGATAGATATTATGTTAAAAGTATATCACCCACAGGGCCAGTAAGATAGCTCAGTGGTCTACAGCGCCTGCTTAGGAAAGCTTAGGCAACTGCAGGGACTGCAGTTCAATCCCTGGCACCACATGCTGCACCAGCCCCACCCCCAGGGCAGGCTGAGCCGGCCATAACATGAATGAGTGAATGAATGAATAATTAATTAATTATTAATTATATCACCCACAGCAAAGAAGAAAAAGCTAGCACAACAGTGTAAAGTGTGTTGTTCAACAAGACAGTGATACAGAAAGAGTTCTGAGATGATAGTACTGTCCAGAATGTAACATTGCGATGTGTTGAATGTTTTAAGATATACACAGAAAATTATTGAATACATTCAATAAAAGTTTTTATTTCCTGTTACAAAAATTAAGAAAATCATATGTAATTTTTCGTCATTCTGTATTTAAATAGTTGGACTGGTAAATGGTTAAAACATAGCGTAAACTCATTAGAAGTAGGATTTTCATATGAACAGAACTTTGATCACAGTTCCAGTCTTTATATAATTGATAGCTCAGCGGATTAAAGCATCTGCCTAGGCAGATGCAGGAGCTGGATTTGATCAGGACTGCCTTGCCTGCCCGTCCCAGGGCACCGTGAGACAGCAATTGAGACTGGGTGTGGTGGTGCACACTTGTAATCCCAGCACTTGGGAGGCTGAAAAACAGGAGAATCACAAGAGTCCGAGCTGTGTAGTCAGACCCTATACTAAGTACATTAAGTAATAACTATGAACACTTTCAACAAGAACATTCGCAGTGGGTGGAAGTCAGCTGATGGCGAAGTAACCTTGTCAGTAAAAATGCAGACACAAAGCTTACAAGTTAAGAGAGCAGATTGGGGTGTCCCTCTCTTGATGGCCCATACTCTTTTATTTTTTCTGAATGTGTATCTTTTTGTATGTGTGATACTAGGGAATGAATCCAGGACTTTTAGAGTCCTTTTTCTTCTAATTTTGAGTCAGTGTCTCACCCCACTAACTCCCTAAATTGCCCAGGCTAGACTAAATTTCTGTCCACCTGACTCAGCCTCACAGTGCTGAGATTATATACTCACATGCGCCATCACACCCACATGAATGTGTACTTCTTTAACTGTGCTTAGTAAATCTTTTCTGTGCCTCTTCAATAAAAGATAGATTGAGCACTTCCAAATTCCTCTTATACCCCTAGTGTGCTTAGGTGTTTTTAAAAAGATTAGAAGCACGAAAGGAAAGGTGACTATAGCAATAAAACTTTGAAGCTGGGAAGCAGCTGGGCAAATACAGTAGCCACAGCCTTGCATATGCAGAAGATAGTTGAGCTTACTTATGTTGAGGTAAGTTAGACATCACGCTTACACAGCAGGTCTGGACCTGGTCATGACCAGGTCCAGAAAGAAGTTAGGGGAGAGGGAGAGGCCCATTCTTTAAAGGAGGGTAAGGCAAACTGCCTAAGAAGCAGTTAGAGCCCAGATATGATAGCAGAAATTAAAAACGTGGTAGAAGCGTTAAAAGATAAGAAATATGAAAAGTAGAGCAAAAAGGCAAAGAAAATAGGAAAGAAAAGACAAAAACACCAGCTGAAAAGATCTAGTCTCCAGGTATTAAGGTTTCTAGAGAGAGATCCAAAAAATGGAAAAGAAACGTTTGCAAATTAATTCACAAAAGATTACGAGAACTAAAGGGCATGAATTTCCTGATTTAAAGAGATGCTCAGCACATACATGCAGGGAATACAATAAACCCATACCAGTGTCCTGAAATTTTATACCACTGGAGACAAAGGATCAGCCCCTTTCCTAGTTTTTTACCTCCCAAGATTGTTTTGGCATTCCCTGTCTTGTTCACATTTCAGTGTCCAAATGTTCTCTGCCTGCCTTCCCCTTTTTCTTTTCTTTTTTATTTAGTTAGGAGGCAGGATCTCACTATGTAGCACAGGCTGGCCTTGAACTTACAGCAGCCTTCCTGCTTTAGCCTCACAAGTACTGGGTGGGATTACAGGTGTGCAGCGCCATTTCTGGCCCCCTTCTTTATCCTTGCCTTCTTGCTTTACTCCTGGCTCTTCCTCAGGGATTGTTTTCCCCACAGTTCTCCAAAGTGGTGGTGGCTGAAAATCTCATCTCTTCTGTCACTTAGCTTCAATCTGGTAGACACCTTTGTCATGCTTCACTACCATTTGCAGCTGTTTCTCCTCAAAAGCATTTAATTTGGATTTGGATTTCATCAGATATGTGGGTGGGAAAGTGCTTTCTCATAGCCAGTTGTTCCGGGCACCATGAAGTGTTTTCCAATAATTGAATTGTATACGTTTCTAAGTTCAGTTGAACACTGGAGGGCTGGGAGTGTAGAGTGGTAGAGTGCTTGCCGAGTATGCACCAGACCCCAAGCGTTCACCCCAACACCATAAAAATTAAAAAAATAAAGAACATAAAAAATGTTGTTCCTCATTTGTACTTGCCACACTTTTAAGCACTCAGAGGGAACATAGTTCCCCTCTTGCACAAAGCCAATGTAGAGGCTTGATCAGGTTCAAGCTTGATTTTGCTGCAATGGTTATGCCCTGCGGAAGTAGCACTTATGTCTAGTTGTCATTTGTGATGATGCCATTGCTATTACTTGAAACTGAAGACCCATTGGTGTGTGTCAGGCAGTAAGTAGTAGCTTCGTTAGAGCACACCCCCAAGCCTCCTCTGCCTTGCTTTCCTAATCCATGTCCCATGTCTCACTCCTTCTCCTCACCTCCCTTCCAACAGTTCTTCAGTGCCAGTTGGATCACCAGGAGCCTTCTACCCATCATGACTTCCTCCTTTTCAGGCTGCTTTACTGTCTCTGCAGCCTCTGTTCCCCCTGAACAGCGTGCCATCACCTGCAGTCATTTCCTTGCATATAGCCTCATCTGTTCACTTTATCAGAGGTAGTGCTCCACCTCAAACCTCTACTGGGATATGATGGTGAGCCCGCAGTGTGTGTTTCCCTACACCATGCTCTTAGATAGCTATTCTGTTTTTTCAAAGCCTCCAAGCCTTGCCCACCAATTAGCTGACAGACTTGATGCTTTGCTGAGAAAACAAAAGTCATCAAAGGGGAGCTCCTGCAGACCACGGCTCTCACTTCTTCCTTGACTGCCCTCTGCTGCTCTAGCGAACTCTGGGCTCTCCTTCGAAGTACCTGAATAATTCTCTAGAGCAGTGGCAAACCTGTTGTGTGCGTGCCACAGCAAGTGCGCAGAACCCTCTCTGCAGTGACATCACAAGTTATATGAGTTGTTTTTTCTAAACTAAATCCCCAGTATTTAGGTTTAATGGCAGTATTGGCACTTTGCAGTAAGTAGGTAGGTTTGGGGCTGCGGTTTGTGCAGGCATCTCTAAAAGATTCGCCATTGTTGCTCTAGAGGGAGCTCTTCACTCTCCTAGAGCACGTATGCTGTTGGTTTCCTCATGGATCACACACTTCACAAGCCCAAGCTCCCCTCCAAGCTCCGCGCTTTCCTCCTGACTCCCAGGGTGAGGATCAACTCGGAGGAGCTTCAGGTGTTCTAGAGAGGCAGCGTTTCGCCACTCAGCATCATTCCCCCAATCTAGACATGTCATTTCTTGTGTCTTAAAAGAAGACATTTTGTCCTGTTGTCACTTATGTCCTATTGATCCCATGTTGCTCCCTCCATCGTCTTGCTTTCTCCAGTTCTTCTGCTAGTCTTTCTTTTAGTATATTCATGGGAGTATCGTAAGTGGCCCTGACAGTGTGTACACACCCTGGTGAATTGACATGGGGTCTGATTTCTACCATATTTAATTAGAACCTTTTCTCAGAAATAACTGTCTTTTTTAAGTTTTGACCCCATAAATAGAATCATATGCAGTATTATATATTTTTCATGTAATCTGAAGTATTTCAGTTTTTGTGCAGTTTTGTGCAGTATGTTCACATTTTGAACCAGGATGTTACTAGATAGGTAGCCCAGGTTGACCTCCCATAGACTGGGATTGCAGGCATGTGTTACCATGCCCAGCTTTAGTGTAGGTGACTGTATTTTTTCACTTGCTATATAAAATACCATTGTTTAACAGCACTGTAGTTTATCCATGGACATCTGAGTTGTTTTGAGGTTTTGCATGTAGTGCTGCTGTAAACAGTTTTGTACATGAGTTTTTATTCATACACAAATGCATTTGCATTACCTCCTGAGAAGGGTTTGCCAGGCAAGTCCTTTCCACATGATTACGCTCATTGACACTATGCAGCAGTGGGCTCACTGTTTCACCCTCACCAAATTTGTTAGGTCATTGTGTTTGTGTCAGAGTTTATAGTCGTATGTCTTAGGGCCTTCTCATTGAGCTGCATCCCCAGCCCTTTTTTATTCTAATTTTGAAGCAGGGTCTCAACAGCCCATGCTTCAATTTACAATCCTCCAGCTTAGGTCTTCCAATATGCTGAGATTCTGTGTCTGCTCTCAGCTTCATAAACTTGTTGTTCAGTGTTGTTTCATTGCTGGTGGGAGAAAGGTTGGTTTTAGCTATTTTTTTTTTTTTCTTTCTTTCTTTTTTTTTTTTTTTTTTTTTTTTTTTTTTTTTTTTTTTTTTTTTTTTTTTTTTTTTTTTTTTAATGTATGTAGGGGGTGGGGGAGATAGCTCTGTGGCACAAGTGCCTGCCTAGCAAGTGCAAGTCGTGAGTTCAAATCCCAGTTTTGCAAAAAATGTATTTAGTACAGAGTGTATAGGGTCTCAGTACACAGATCTGACTCATAGTGATCCTCCTGTTTTCAGCCTCCCAAGCACTTGGAGTACAGGCTGGGGCCACCACACCCAATCTCAGTTGCTGTCTCAGTGTACCCCAGGGGCAGGGCCAGCACCCACATGTCAGGGATCGAATCATTGTTCGTGCATCTGCCTAAGCAGGCACTTTAGACTACTGAGCTATCTGGCTGGCCCTGGAAGGTTGATTTCATGACAAGTTAAACATAATAAAACCTTGAATATATGAATACATATCTATCACTCAGCTTCAGTGATGGCCGGTTTTGTTTAAGCATGTGCCTGTCACTTTCTACTGTATTATTTGGAAGTAAGTTTTAACATCATTTAATTTATATGTATTTCAGCAGACATCTGTTGAAAGATACTTACTTTAAATTTTAAAAACCTATTAAGTGTGTGTGTGTGTGTGTGTGTTTTGGTACCAGGGATCAAACTCAGGACTTTGTGCTTGCCAGGCAGGTGCTGGGCTATCTTCCCCAGCCCTGCTATTACAGTTTTATTAAAGCCATTTGTAGTGGTGCATGCTGGTAATTCCAGCTACACAAGAAGCTGAGGCTAGATGAGATAAGTTTGAGACCAGTGAAGGCACCTTAGCAAGACCTTGCCTCAAATGAAAAATAGAAAGGACTAGTGGTAGAGAGTTCCTGGGATTGATTCTCAGCCACAACAACAAGAAAAACATCAACTATCCAGTCAGTATTTAAATTTCCAGTGGATCTAAGTGGTTCTGTATTATTTAGTTGAATCCTATTTTTTTGGTTGGTTTGGGGGCAGCGGTTTTGGTTTTGTTTTTGTTTTGGTGGTGCTGGATATGCAGAACTTATTTGGAAGGTGCCTCTGCCACACCCAGAACGCTTAGCTGGTTCATACTCTCCTGATGTGCATACAGTGTGATTAGTTATGTTAGATTATCTTAGGATACAGGGGTTTTTTTTTTCCTCACCCATTCATTCTGTAGACAGGTCTCCTTCTGTAGTTCAGGCTGGACTTGAACTTGAGGCAATTCTCCTGCTACAGCCTCCACCTCTTTCTTTCTTTCTTTCTTTCTTTCTTTCTTTCTTTCTTTCTTTCTTTCCATCTATTTATTGTAGAAACTTGGTTTTCTTAGCCCTACCTCTGGCTTTGTCAGTGGCCTTAACCATTGAATGGATGTCCTAATGTTACTGTAACAAATTGCTGTGATTTGTTTTTTGTATAAAACAACCAAAATTTATGCTATTATTGTATTAGTTTCTCTTTTTTTTCTCTGAGCTGGGATCTTGCTGTGTTGCTCAGATTGGCCTTAAACTCACTCCACAGTCCAGGCTGTTCCCCCACGCCCCCAGTGGTCCTCCTACCCCAGCTTCTCAATTGCTGAGGTTACAGGTATATTGTGGCTGTGTTATGGTTCTGATAGCTAGCAACCTGGAATCAAAGTTGCAAAATTGCCATCTCTTACTGGCTCAGGGTAGATCTTTCCTTACCTTTTTGTGGCTGCTGCTGGCTGTTAAAAGTCCTTTGTGCTCCTTGCCTGGCAACATTGCACTGCACCCTCTGTTGCTACATTCATGTGACCTGGCTATCATTCCTTGGGTTTAAGAAATGCCCTAACTCAGGGCCAGGGATATAGCTCAGCAGCACAGCACCTTCCTGGCAGGCATGAAGTCATGAATTCAATTTCCAGTCCAAAAAAAAAAAAATTGTAGATGAATCACATCTGAAAATCCTTCACTTAACTGTGTTCATAGGAACGCTATTTCTAGTGTGGTTTCATTTGTTCTCGTATCTGCGGCACTCTTTGTAGTTACTTGAAGCTAAACAGTGAATTAGATACACTTCTGTTTTGTTTCTGTGAAAGGACTACTTTTTTTTTTTTTTTTTTTTTTTTGCTTTTCCTTTTCCCTGCACAAGATCTCCCTATGCAGTTCAAACTTGCCTTGAGCTCACTTTGTAGCATAGGCTGGTCTTGAACCTACAACAATCCTCCTGCCTTAGCCTCCCGAGTGCTGGGATTACAGGTATGTGCCATCACACCTTGCTACAACAGGACTTCTTTTTAGTAGGGTGATTTAGTCTTTTATCAGGAGGCATAGGGTCTCTGGCGGTTATTGTTTATGGAGTGTTATCAGAAGTGACATATTCTCACCATTTCCTCAGACCCATTCTCATCTGTCATTTGTTCCCCACTGCTTATTAGAACTAAACATACCAAGAGCACTGGTGACATCCACATAGCCAAACCCCGTGGTAGCATACCAGACAGAGCCTTTGGCCTCTGCTGTGTGACACAGTTGGTCACTAATTCTTTGATAATTTTTTTCACTTGGCTTCTGAGAACTCGCTTAGGTCTATGGCCACACACAGACACTGTAAGGTGTGTGAGCAGTTGATAGAGGTTTCAATTTTAATAACTTTAGGTAGAAAACAGGTGTGGCATGCAGGAAACAGGAGCTAAAAGACAGTGGCTGCTTCCTGAAGGGAGATGACAGAAAGACAGCAGGAAAGACAAAGGAATCTGAACTTGCTACATTTCACTAAAAGCCTTTTAGTGTATTATTTGGCTCTTTGAGTAATGTCCCTGTGTTATTTGATATAATAAAAACCCATCTACAAAATACCTCATCAATTTATTGCCTTTATTTTGTAATATATTGGTTTGCCTGGCAGACGTGTGTCTTATACCCTTGGACTGCTAATTTCTGGATTTGTCTCATCTCTTTCAGAATGGCAGTTCGAAAAACCCTCATTCCTCCCCAGCCTCCTGAAGTGGCCAGCCCTCGAGTGGAGAGCTCTATGCGAAGTACATCTGGGTCACCAAGGCCTGCAGGGTGAGCACTGAAGTATTTCTACCACTCGTTCATTTACACATAAGTTTGAAGGAAAGTCTAGTAAATGTGCCCAATTTCACATAAGTTTCCTGTGTCCATGCTTTTTATATGCCTTTTCTGACTATATGACCTGGAAGTATTTCTCAAGTGCTCTGGTTCCCTTTTGTATCATTCATAAAGTTATTGTATTTATTTATTTGTTTTGTTTTGTAAGATCAGATCTTGCTGCGTAGTTCAGGCTGACCTTAATCTCACTATATAGACCAGGCTGGCTTCAAATTTCTAGTAGTCTTCCTGCCTCAGCCTTCCAAGTACTGAGATTAAAAGTGCATGTAATGGCTAGGGAGGTAACTCAACAACATAAGCACCTGCCTGGCAAGCACAAGGACCTGAGTTCAATCCTCAGTATCACATGCCATGCCAGCCACTAAAATGCATAATGTAATCCCAGAGCTGGGAACCTGAGACAGGAGGATCACTACCAGTCCCAACTGTGTAGCAAAACCCTGTATCAGATAGATAGATAGATAGATAGATAGATAGATAGATAGATAGATGTAATTCTATTTAACAATATTTGTCTCATAGAATTCTCATATTTTTAAACAAGATGGTGCACCAAATGTAAATCCTCCCTAAAATGCCCAGTTGTTAACTGCTGTCAGAAATACTTTATATGCGCTGGGTGGGCTGAAAACAGGAGGATCACTATGAGTCCACACTGCATAGTGAGACCCTGTACCAAATAAATAAACAAATAAACGAGCAAGCAAGCAAGCTTAAAGTATGACAGAGGTGGGTATAGAAGTATATGCCCAGGCCGGCAAGATGGCTCAGCGGTCCAAAGCGCCTGCTTAGGCAAGCTTAGGCAACCGCAGGGACCACGGCTCGATCCCTGGCACCACATGCTGTGCCAGCCCCACCCCCAGGGCAGACTGAGCCAGCCATAACATAAATAAATAAATGAGATTTTTAAAAAATTAAATTAGTTTTAAAAAGGAAATATCTGCCGGTTTCCCACTTATTTTCAGGCTTACATGGGTTTATGTGAACCCAGGACTTTGAGACCAGTCTAGGCTACATCATCAGACCCTGTTTCCAAAATAATAAAAAAACTGCAAGGCTGGGGATGGAGATCAGTGGTAAAACACTTGGTTCTCATGCATAAGACCCTGGATTCAATCCCCAGCACCAAGAAAGTCTATAAAATTAATACAACTTTAAAAATAAAAAGATATTATCAGTGCTCACTAGAGAAACAAATTTAATATGAGAATGTATGTGTGTGCATGGGATGTCACGTAAATTTACTAAGTAGGCTTACAGTGGCCACCTGCGGAGTCAAGCATAGAAGAATGCAAAAGGACTGTCTGTGTGCTGGAGAGCTGAAGGATCCAACTAAAAGCCAAAGGCCTGGAGTTCACTGTGTGTCTGGTTTGAGTCCACGTCAGGAAGACAAAGGATCTCTGCTGGAGGTTAGAGAGTCTATCCTGGAAGCCAGAGACAATATCCAAAGTGGAGGTGAAGGGCTGGTGAGATAGCTCAGTGGCATAAACGCCTGCCTGACCAGTACAAGGACTGAGTTCAGTCCTCATTACTGCACGCCATAGTGGTTCTAGAATCATGCTGGCCACAAAACCAGGCATAGTGGCACACACCTATAATAGGAGGCTAAGACAAGTAGATCACTACAAATCTGAACTACGTAGCCAGACCTTGTATTAAATAAATCAATTTATTTTATTTTATTTTTTTTAAAGTTTATTTTATTTTCTTCAACCACGTTATATATTTGTTTGTGTTATGGCCAGCTCAACCTTCCCTCGTGGATGGGGGGCGGCGCAGCACGTGGGGCCTGGGATTGAGCCACGGTCCCTGGGTGGTGGCCTAAACTTCCCGATGCACGCGCTTTAGACCGCTAAGCCGTCTCACCAGCCCTCAGTTTTTTTTAAAAAAAGTGAAGGTGAAGACTGGCACTCCTCCAAAGAAACAATAGCGAGCCTTCCTTCTTTCCCTTTTTTATTCCGTTAGGCAAAAAGCCTGTTGGTTGGTGCCACTCATAACTAGATTGGGTCTTCTTCAGTAAATCCCTTAGTCACACTCAGAGCTATGCTAAGTGTACCAATTTGGGCATTTCCTACTCAAGCTGACACAATAGTTAACTATCACAAGAGGTGATGTATGTTCAGAATATATATGTTAAAAATACAAAGTCAAAAATCATTATTCTGGGGGCTGGGTATATAGCTCAGTGGCATAAGCACCTGCCTGGCGAGCACAAGGTTCCAAGTTCAATCCCCAGTACTGAAAAAAAAAATCACTATACTGTTCCCTACTCACCTTGTTATCCCACCTTGTAGTATGATATTGATTGGCAACATTTTAATGAGTATCCTTGCACAACTTTTTCTTTATACACATTAGATTGCTGTGTTTTTGAAGATTTTTTTTTTTTTTTGCTTTTGCAGTGGGTCTCACAGTGGTTCCCCAGGCTAGCCTTGAACTCCTATACTCAAGTAATCTTCCTACCTCAGACTCCTGAGTAGCTGAGATTATAGATGTGCACTAGTAATTTGATAGATTCTTTAAAAAGGAACATTATTGGATGTGCAACACCTGCCTGGCAAGCACAAGGTCCTGAGTTTGAGTGCCAGTACCAAAAATATGAACCTTGCTAATTAGGGTAACATCTTGTATTTTTACTTAATAATAATAAATCCATTTCTTCATAAGACTTTGTTTAGGGAGAAAATTTATGAATGTCACGTTGTGTCAGGGAAGACACTCGTCATTGTAGAATCTGAGGAAATACTTCAGTACTTCAGTGACTAAAATGGCCCAGTCTCCATTTTGTCCAACTTTACTTTCTGTATAGTGGAAGAAAGCAAGGAAAGTATGAGGAAAAAAAAGTAGTATACAAGAAACAAACAATGAAGGAAGAAAGTGACAGTGTTCAGGGAGGCATTTTTGGGCAGTGGTTTAAAAAGCATAAAAAAATATGCCACATGCTCCCAGAAGTCAGAGTATGTCAGGCAGAGGAAAGAGCAGGGGCCACAGCTGAGATGCAGGGATATGCAAGTGGTTGCTTTGCATGTGAGCACAAGAACATACTCATTAATGAGTAATAATAGAAAGTTTTCTATGAAGAGAGCTAAAGTGTGGGAAAAGTGTAGCAGAGTACCATGCGGTCACCAAATCACTCACAGAGGATAAATGACATTTATAAAACATTGCACTGTGAATTTAAAACTTCATAAAATAATTCGCCAGGTATAGTGGCACATGCCTGTAATCCCAGCACTTGGGAGGCTGAGGCAGGAGGATCAGTGTGAGTTCGAAACCTACTTCAGCTATAAAAGTGAGCTCAAGGCCAGCTTGGACGTCAACGCATGAGACCCTATCTCAAAAACACTAAATAAATAAATAATAAAACTTAGTAAAATAACCACATATCTATGAAGGAAAATACAAAGACAACATGTAAAGACTCAGACTAAATAGCAAAACACAGATAACACATGAGCTCACTAGACAGTACCACAGAATAAAGGCAGAACAAAACTACAGCAAGCAATGTAGGGGATAAGGACAGAAGTAGGGAGGGCAAAAGAAAAATTTAAAAAAAAGAAACCCATGGCCTCGTTATAGTTTGAATTGTGCCCCCCTCCTGGTTCCTTTATTGTAGTCTTAATCCCCAGCATGCAGAGTATAACCATAGTTGGAAGTAATGTCATTGCAGATATAATTAGTTAAGGTGAGGCGATACTAAAGCAAAATGGGCCTCTCACCCAGTTTACCAGTATTCTTATAAAAATAGATAATTAGAGTAGCAGAAGAACACTGGAACTGTGAAGGCAGAGGTCAGGGGCATGGCATAGAACGCTGGAGACCTCCAGTGCACCCCCACAACCTCACACAGGTGTGGCATAGGGCAGGGGAGTAGCTCAGCATGAAGGCTCTAGGTTCCATCCCCAGCACCACCCCACCCAAAAAGAGATTTTAAAGTATTTTGTGCCACATTTTGGCAGTTTAATTATGACATGACCAGGTGTGGGTTTCTTTCAGTTTATCACACATAGAACTTGTTAAACATTTGGGTTAATGATATTCATCAGATTTAGAAGTTAGACATTTGGCTTAGAGGCCCTGGGTTTGATCCCAGTCACCACGAAAAAGAAAGTAGGGGCCAGCCAACTAGCTCAGCAAATTAAAGCACCTGCAAGCAGGCGCAGGAGCTGGGGTTTCGATCCCCAGGCCTGCTGTGCTGGCCGTACCTCTGGGGTGCACGGAGAGGCAATTGAGACTGGGTGTGGTGGCACGTACTTGGAATCCCAGCTCTTGGGAGGCTGTAAACAGGTGGATCACTATGAGTCTGATCTAGTAGTGAGACCCTGAACACCCTGTAGAGCCTTCCCTAAATACAAGGAAAAAAAAAAGTAAGATGGGGGTGGGATTTAAGAGATCATTTTTCAAATAGTGTCTTTATTTGTATTAGTGTTTGCACTCTCTTCAACTTCTATAGTGTCAATATACTATTCCCAGAGCCTGTTTATTTTTCCTCACAATTTCATTTGTTTCCTGTGTCAGATAACCTCATTTGACCCATTTTCAGATTCACATCCAAGCTTCCTTTCTTGTACCATCTAGATGACTTTTTTCCTTTCAGCATTTGGGCTTCACTTTTCAACTTCAGAATTTGTTTGATCCTTTTTATAATTTCTGTGCTGTAGTTCTTTTTTTTTTTTTTTTGGTGAGAGACAGGGTGTCACTGTGTAGTTCAGGCTGGCCTTGAACTCACTGTGTCACCCCAGGCTAGCCTCAATTTTGCAGCAACCTCCCAAGTGCTGGGATTACAGGCATATGCTACCGTCTCTCAACAAACATTTTAAATAAGTGATTTAGGTGTTTTGTCTAACATCTGTGATTGATTAGTAACTCTTTGTTGCTTTTTCCTGTGTAAGAGCTGTGTTTTGTTTCTTTAAACATCTCAATATTTTGTTGAAAACTGGGCATTTTAAACAGGATATGTAGCAACTCTGAAAATCAAATTTCTACCTCTTTCCCAAATTTGTTCTTGTTGCTGTTTACTGTAGTTGTACTCATTTCATTAATACCTGAAAGCCCACGGAGTCTCATGCCTATAGTTCCAGCTACAAGAGAGGCTGAGGCATGAAGATTACTGGAGCTCTTTGAGACTGGTCCATGCAAAATAGCAAGATCCAGTCTCTAAAAACAAAACGCAAACAGCTCTGCCTTACCCTTCACTTACCGCAGATCCAAGCCTAGGGTCAGCTAGAAGAGAGGACAGCATACCGTCTTCTCCATCCTTCCTGGCTGTGTGTGCTGCCCTGAATATATTGTCCTGTCCTTCCTAGACTGTTAGAAATGTACCAGTGTTTCAAATTCCATGTGAATATTTAATTCTTCAGCTTTCCCTTTAAGCTTTTTGGGCAGGCTTTGTACAGTGTATATTCAGGGTCTGGTCAAGCACAGTTTTACATAGGGAGTCTTCCTGGTTTAACCAGTAGTGACTGTGTTCTGGGATATGAGGTTTGAAGGAGTACCAATCCCTTCTGTAGTCACTAGGCTTCTGGTTTTCACTATGCATGAAGGAAGGAAAGGTTTATTTAGCTCACAGTTATTGGAGGTTTCAGTCCATGCTCAGCTGGCCCCAAGGCAGAGTGGTGCATGGCAGAGAGTAACCTTTCATGGTGATGTCAAAAGAGAGAGAGAAGGGAGCAGCAGCAGCTCAGCCAGCTAGCTAACCTCTCTCCCCTCCTTACATTGTAATTAATGTAAGTCACCCACAATAATCAATCACAAACTCCCGAAGCTGCCCCAGGACTGCGTGGGGCTTTGGGAGGACACTTATACACAAGCTGTAACAGACTCTTAAAAATCATTAACTACGAATACTCACATAAACCTTTCTTAAAAGACGTTCATTGCTGGATTACATTATGAACACATTTTTAGTTTTATAAGATTTGACAAACTGGGCCGGCGAGATGGTTCAGTGGTCTAAAGCGCCTGCTTAGTAGGGCTCAGGCAACTGCGGGGACTGTGGTTCGATCCCCGGCACCACATGCTGCGCCAGCGCCACCACCAGGGCAGGCTGAGCCAGCCACAAAATGAATAAATAAAGAAACAAACACAACAAGCAAACAAATAAATAAATAAAATTTAAAAAAAAAAACAAAGTGAGGAGCTCTGAAGCATCTCATCACGCATTTAAAAAAAAAAAAAAAAAAAAGATTTGACAAACTATTCCAGGATAGCTATATCATTTTAAATTTTCACTGACAACAACAAATAAAACACTACCTGGCAAGTGCAATATCCTGAGTTCGATCCCTGGTTCCACAAAGAAAAAAAAAAAATCAATAAATGAAATTTTGGGGCCAGGAAGATAGCTCCATGGCACAAGTGCCTACCTGGCAAATGCAAGATCATGAGTTTGAACCCCGGCCCCGCCAATAAATGAATAAATAAATAAATAATCTTATTCTACAACCTTGTGAAACTCACTAGGGCTAGGAAGTTTGTGATCATCAGCTAGGAAGTGCTGGTGGTTGCACATTCTTTCTCACAGTATTATAAAGTTTTAAAAAATCCTATTTAAGAACAATAAGGGCCGGCGAGATGGTTCAGTGGTCTAAAGCGCCTGCTTAGGAGGGCTCAGGCGACTGCGGGGACTGCAGTTCGATCCCCGGCACCACATGCTGCGCCAGCGCCACCACCAGGGCAGGCTGAGCCAGCCACAAAATGAATAAATAAAGA
>PVKN010022491.1:0-15135 GCA_004027915.1 Capromys pilorides
CCTTCCCTTCCCTTCCCTTCCCTTCCCTTCCTTTGCTTTCTTGCTTTCTTTCTTGCTTTGAGGTATGATGGCTGGAAGGAAGACCAGGATTGAAAGGAGGACAAGAAGACCTGTGCCAACGTCCAGCAATAAGCTGGTTCTCTTTTCCTCTATAGTCATGATTACCCAGAGTTCCTTCATGGAGATGACAAGTAAAGAGGACAATTTGGCCAGAGGAAGGAGGCAGAGTGCCCCCCCACCCTTTAGTCTTGTTAGTCCAGCTGCGAAGATGAGTCTGAGCTCTGGGGCCTCCACGACAGAGTGCAGTTTCACCTCCAGTGGCCGCCTTTGTGGTCAGAGTACGTCACAGAAGGCCTTCTAAGGCAATCTCTCTTAAGGTGGCCTGGATTTTTGCAGCAGTAACAGGTGAGGTTGGCAGTTGTTAAACTCTTCTTGGAAACTTGAAAATCAGACTTAGCATCTGTAGCTTTTTAAGGCCATAAAAACTACAGCTGATTTTTGGACTCTTGGCTTTCTCTCTTGGCTTCCTCCCAGTCTTGATTTAGAATACTAAGGAGGCAGTTTTTACTAAAGTATCAAGTGAGCTATCTGGAGCAAAAGTTACATTTTGTAATTTTTTCTTAATATCTGGGGATAACTTGGTAATAAATATATCTTAAAGTATAATCTGTCCTTCTATTGAATAAGGAGCTATGGACATACATTTTGTCAATGCCTTTCATAAATAATCTAAGAAGATGGGGATTTTCATCTTTTTCTTGATAAGTAGTTAACAATTTAAAATAATTAAATGGGCTAGCTAGATAGCTCAGCAAACTAAAGCACCTGCTTGGGTAGAGCACAGGTTTGATCCCCAGAATGCCGTGACGGGCCCATCCCAGGGTGCACTGAGACAGTAATTGAGACTGGGTCTGGTGGCACATGCCTGTAATCCCAGCACTTGGGAGGCTAAAACAGGAGGATCACTATGAGTCCGATCTGTGTAGTGAGACCCTGTAGACCCTGTACTAAATACATAAAAATAAAATAAAATAAAATAATTAGGTTAGACTGGTGAGATAGGTCAGTGGACTAAGGGCCTGCTTAGGCAAGCAAAGGGACTGGGGTTCGATCCCTGGCACCACATGCCACACCGGCCCCGCTCCAGGGGTACTGAGCAAGCTACTGGGTCCTGGCATGGTGGCACATCCCTGTAATCCACAGTGGGAAGACTGAAAACAAGAGGATCACTACAAGTCCGATCTGTGTAGTGAGACCCTGTACCAAATACATAAAAAATTAGTAAAATAAAAACTGTTAGATGGCTTGATCTTTATCCTTCTTAGACGTTAGAGAATATGCACTTGAAAATGTCTCTTGTTCTAATTTCCTGCCTTGTGGGGTTTCGAGTTAGCTCAGTAGTTCAAGCACTTGCACAGGCGATCCTAGTCAGGCACAAGGGATGGCAGTTCAGTCCCCAGACCCACCCTTAAGGCAACCTGAGACAGCCAAAAAGAAAAGAAAAAAAAAAAGAAAGAAAGAAAGATAGAAAAAGAAGAAAGAAGAAAGAAAAATCCTTCCCAATTTCTTGTTTAGCTGTTAGGACAGCAGGAGTGTTGGGTGGGGCCTCCTTGGGCTCCAGGGTGAACCGATTGTTCTCCTGTTGTCTCTCTTCTGGCCTTCTAAAATTAACAATATGAGGGCCAGCCAAACAGTTTAGTGGATCGAAGTGCCTGCAAGCAGGTGCAGGGGCCGGGGGTTCCATCCCTGGGGCCTGCCCTGCCACCCCTGTCCCTAGGGCATGCTGAGACAGCAATTGAGACTGGGTGTGGGGGTACATGCCTGAAATCCCAGCTCTTGGGAGGCTGTAAGCAGGTGGATCACTACGAGTCAGATCTAGTAGTGAGACAGACCCTGACCACCCTGTAGACTCTTCCCTAAAAAATACAGAAGAAAATAAAATTAAGAGAGGGGGGGGGTGGGATGGATGGACGGACGGAGAGACAGACAGACAGATTCCATTCCAGGGCAGGTGGATACCATCCAGAGAGAGAACAAAAGTCAAAAATTTGATCAGCTTATCCACCCTCAAACTAGTGTTCAATTTCATCTTCCCAGGGAACTGGTGAACTTACTCCTGTAGGCCACTTACAATCACAAGTTACAGTTGGTCTCAGCTGTGATACTAATGTTGAAAGAGGGAAGCATTGCTTTATCTTAACCCACTGGTTTCTAGTTCTTTGGAAGAGGCTGAGACGCACAGATCAAAGAGATCACTTAATAGACTAAAGCAAACAAGTGGCCTGGCAGGTTTCACTCCTGAGGAAGCCTCCATGGCACCTGTGCTACCTGCTTAATCCCTTGGCAACATTTTATAGCAGCAAGATAAGGCTACACCTTAAGTCTAGCCATTTAAGTTTTAGTTCATTTTAAAAACTTACACCTCTTAAGCTCACAGTTTAAATTTACATCTATCGTCTAGAAATCACAATTCATGTTGGTGAGGGCACAGTTATTAGTCTTCCATGCACACACGACAGCAAAAGGCTAAGCCCTTTTTCCTTTGTTAGCATATGCAAGGCACAAATGTAAATCAAATTCCTCTGGTAGTTGTTTTCCTTCATGAAGGACAAGAGTTGGTTCAAATTGCCTGAGCCTGATTTCCGGAGGAAAGAGAAGTCTAAGGACAAGATGATTTTAAAGTTAACTTCCAAGAGGTCGGAGAAAGATTGGGATTTCTGTCCTAATAGTAAAGAAAGAAAGATATGATAGGTAAGTGGAGACTTTCCTGTGACCTGCAGCCTGCTTCCACTAAGGAACCTTTGGGTATCTGCAGGAGAACAGTGCTAGCCATGACCCCCCAGTTGCTCTCAGTTTCCGTCGGCCCACACAACCAAAGATCAGTCTCCAGGAAGGCACCCAGCTGACTGTTTGGTCAACATTCCAATGGCCGTTGGCTTGAATGGGGATTCACCAAAATGATGCTGGGAAAATCTATTCTTTGGTAGCTGCTCTAAGAGTGTTTAATTAGCTGGCAGAGCAACCACTACAAACCTTCTATGAGGGATAGGTAAAAGCCAGAGCAAAATCATTATGTAGCACTTTATAAGTTTATAGTAAAGATTTCAACTTACTATCAATGCATTTTCCCCTCTGCACATAGATGATAACTGGACCTAGGAGAGGCAAAGGAAAAGTTTAAACTAACGGTTTTGTTTTTTTCATTTTTATGTATTTGGTACAGGGTCTCCCTATACAGCTCAGACTCATAGTGATCCTCCTGCTTTCTTGCCCTCTCCAGTGCTGGGAATACAGGCATGCACCACCACACCCAGACTTGATCACTGGCTCACCACACCCAGTGGGGCTTGGGATTGAACCCTGGTCCTTGCACTTGCCAAAGCAGGTGCTTATTTCACTGAGCTATCTCACCAGTCCTAAGCTAACTGTTTTGATCCCGTAAGTATAGTGCTTTTGAAGTTGCTCCTTCTGGTTTCAGTCAGAAGTCAGCTCTTCCCACTGCATCTCAGATTCAGCCTCCTGAGGGAGACTTACCCAGGACATCAAGCTGGGACATGGCTTGTATGTGTGTTCTCCAGAATGGGCAAAATTCTGATGTCTCATCTAACTTAGAGATAGAGTATGTGTCCCTCATCTAAGAGGACTTCCTTGTTTTCAGCATCAGCAAATGCTCTTTTTCTGTGGGTTCAACTTACCTGTTAGATCGGAGGAAAAAGGTAGAAAAGTTTAGAGTTCTTTCTCTCTAGCCTTGTAGGCCTCAAAATAAGGAAAGTATGATAAGGCAGGAAAAGATTAGGAAGTCAGAGGAAGGAAGCCTTCTCTTCTCATGTTCACTGTGAGTTATAGAGACAATTTGCACCTGAGTTGTCCTTCGCAGCCTGGAAAGATGAGATGGGGAATCGCAAGAGCTAAAGTTGCCTCCTCACCAGGGGAAGATTAGATCAGAAAGGAAGCTGAAGCAGAACAGGCTTGACATTTCCTGTAGAGTGTACGAGTCAGAGCCAATCTGGCCCAGTAAAACCTGTCCTCCAAGTTTTAAGAAGGGCCACTAATTTAGCATCCTTTAACTGATGGAAAGAGTCCTGTGTCTTCTAATATATGCATGTCTATTTTTCTAAGTATGAGCTAGATTTTACGTTAAAAGACCCATTTTACAACATTTTATATCAAGGCCCATCAGGGGATGCTCTAGTATTATGGTTTTCTAGCACTGCTGTTTAAGATAAGACATAGCATTCTAACAAGTCAAACAGATTAAACAAGCCAAACAGGTCCAACAAGGAACACTAGTAAATTCAGCAACTAAGTTGAAATGCAACATATGTGAAACAGGAATAAAATGTCCCATTAAAAGAACATTATAACCTTATAACCTTCCCATATGTTCAACTTAAGTTAATTACCATTTTAATAACATTATATAAGAGACAAAGCATGACCAATTATATGTGTTGACCACAGACATAACATAATAATTTTGGTTACCTAAATGAGTTACAATCTGTGACCTATGAAATAAGAGCAAACTCTTACATCGGTCCAAGTATCTCGGTAGAAGACCTTCAAATAATATAGGAGAATGAAACTCCTAAGCGGCTAGGTGTCCAAATGCTGGGTTTGTGTTTTCTAAAATCATGGAATAGATTCCACGACCAATGGAGGTTCAGAGTAGGAAGAATTCATTGAAGTGAAGAATTTGATTCTGAATTCTCTAACATGGCTTGTTCCACCTTCTATGATCCGCCCACTGCCAAGCTGCCATGGTTCCCCAAACACTGAGCCATGCTGAGCTTCTTTGTATTCCTCTCCTTTGTCCTCTATCTGTAACAATTATAGCTTTAAAATAGTTTCCTCGGGAATGTTTCCCCTGCTGGCTACACTAGCTTAGTCTTCCCTGAACTATGTTTCTATCCCAGCCCTCTTTGCTACAGTTCCTTGCTTAGTACTTCACTTCCCAGCTGGATGAAGTCTCTCTGAGAGCCTGTACCATTCAGTGTTAGATCCCCAGCCCAAAGCCTCTCAAGTGTGAGGGACTAAAACTTAGGGAGCAAATGAGGGAAAGCAGATTCCCAGTAGTTAGCACTCAATAGCTGTGAGATGGACAGAGTTGAAAACAAATGTATCACAACTAGAGGAGAGTTGCCCTTAGCCAGCTCTTTGCCAACAGGGATGTCATTTCAGTGCTTGAAATTCTTCTTTGGATTCTCCTCAGAGCATGCAATCAGGGCTTCTAAATACCTTGGACAGGGGCGCATAGTCACACTTTGAGATTAGATCTTAGTTTGGAAGTAGTAAAACCATTCAGGGGCCCAGATTGGTGATCAAGTTGGGTAATACTATCAGAGGTGAAAAATTATGTGTGACTATAAATTAATAAGTCTAGCTTTTTTGTACGCCTCATAAAATGGGTCAGAGGGCAATCGCAACAGAGAAGTTTCAAAAATGTTTGGCCGTGGCAAGGTTGTTAGAATGTGTGTAAAGCTTCCCAAGGGGAAGTTTTCGCGTAGGACACTGTTCATTTAGACATATGTAGCCAGAAATTGTTTCAAAAATTCTCGTTTCATTTAAACACACTTTTTATGCAAATGTGAACTTTTATAAAAACTTCAAGAATAGCATAGTACAGTAAACAGAGCACATAAGTTAGAAGTAAATGTATTTATTTATTATCATTAGGGAGAAAACTCAATGTGCAAACCACTTACAAATTAATCACCACCTATCTCCAAAGAGCAAGTTACATTAGTCCAACTACTTCAAATGCCTCCCTAACCAAAAATGTTGGGATATATAGGCTAACCCTTTGCCAGCTAAGATCTCTCTCCAGGGTCCCCACCCACCACTGTGAGGTTGATTGGCTCAGTTTGGTAAAGTTAACAATGGAGTCCCAGGCTCCTTTCACAGATGGTGACTTCAGACCCTGGTTGGACATCTCAGTATATATATTATTGGTCACAAGAGAAATTATGGTCAAGAACAGAACTGCAAGAACAAATCTCTCTTTCCTAGTAAGAGCAGCAATCATAGATTTCATTTAGATGCCTCGTTATGTGACAGAAATTGTACTAAGCTCAACACTTATATAAAAGTGTTACTTTTCTATTTTGAACCAAAGCAAAGGGAAATTACTGATTTGCTTGTTATCACACAGCTAGAAATTGGAAGAGCTAGGCTGGGAATCCATGGGCTCCATGATTTCATGTTCTTTCTGCTTCAAAGAACTGGATGAGCATATGCAAAGATGATATATTTCAGATCCTAACTGTCACTGGTTCATTTCCTGGCTCACCCTCTCCACAGTGCCTTGGGTTTTCTGCAGCTTTATCTTCTTCAAAATGATCAGCAAAGGCTGGTGGTATAGCTCAGCGGACTGAGCAATTGCTTAGGGAAGTGCAGGGGCCAGGGTTCAGTTCCTGGCCCCGCCTTCTGCGCCAGCCCCGCTCTCAAGCGCGTTGAGCTGGCGATGGAGTCCGGGTGTGGTGGCACGTGCCTGTAATCCCAGCACTTGGGAGGCAGGAAACAGGAGGATCACTATGAGTCCAAGCTGTGTAGTGAGACCCTGTAGAAAAAAAAAGACAAATGATCAGCAGAATTGTGTTACTGTTGAATATTTCCTGGCTGTGTTCTCACCTTCCCCTGAGACTACCTTCTAACACCAATGTCCAAAAGTTGCTGTTGGGGCTCAGCTCCCACCTGTCCCAAGATGACCTGCCTTGTGGAAACTAATCTTTGTCTCTTGTAGAATTGTATGGCTTGAAGATTTCTGCATAGGAGCTTACTTTTCTTGCTGCTTGATAACTGCATCTGAAATGGGAAAGAACAAGGCGGTGGCAGGGGTGGGGGTATATGAGTAGACTGATAGACATTTCCAGTTACAAAGTTTGATATCCACACCTTGTTGAAGTACAGACTCCAGTTAGTGTCTGGACCTTGCTATGAGGTCATTAATCTCCCAGGAAAGAACAAGGCATTGAAGTGCAGGCCGGTAAGGAGAGCTACTCAGGGGGCTGAGACAAGAGGATCCCAAGTTGGATACCAGCTTGGGACAATTAGCACAGCCCTGTCTCAAAATCAGAAGGGCTGAGATGAGGATGTAGCCCAGTGGTAGAGCACTTGCCTATCATGTGGGAGTCCCTGAGGTCAATCCCAACAGTAAGACAAAGCAATTCCCAGGGAATATGCCCACATTCCATCTTGTGTATACATAGAATAAATAAAATTTAACTAAGAGGAATATTTTCAAGGCTATAAGGATCAGAAAGAAAGTATGTAGTGGGGAAAATTAATAGAAACTTTAAATTGCTGTTCTAGCTCTCCATCCATCTATATACTTATCCAGCATCTTGCTTGTAATAGAATATATAATATTATTTGTCTGCTAGTATGGATTTTCCAAGGTCTCTAGAAAACAATTCAGCAACAGGAATTATCGTTTTCACCAAATATATTAGGAAAATAATTTGCAACAGGACTTGTATAATGATAGTTAGATATCTTGACTCCTAATTAGTTATTTACTAAAAATAAGTAGATTTCTATGGAATTTTGTTATCTGATATATGTTCTTTCTTTCTTAAAATTTTAAGCATAAAATAAACTTCAGGATATAATAATTAGTGATTTTTTTTAAAGTTAAGGGTAGGGGCTGGGGAGATAGTTCAGTAGAATAAGCGCTTCCCCGGCAAGTGCAAGGGCCTGAGTTCAATCCCCGGTTCTGGAAAAAGAAAAATTAAGGGTTACCAAAAAAGAAACCAAAGAAGAGAAAATGCATAAAATTTTGATTAGTGATTATTATTTTATCAGTAATTATTATAATTAGTAATATTCATAATTATATTCATCTTACATCAGTATCTTTCAAACTTAATCCCAACTCTTAGTAAAAAATACATTGCATCTTAAGAGCCAAAGTAGCTATCTGTACTCTATATGATGTACCCTTGATACTTGAGGCTAGGACCAGATAAATGGATCCAACTTCGTAATCTGAAAAACTTTGCTTTAAATTGCCCACATCTTAAAAAGTATAAGTTAAGGATGACAGGCTGGACCAAGCCAACTTTGGTAAGAGAGATATGCAACACATCCTTTTTAGTTCCTCACTGACAAACATACTTTTTCTTTCAAAGAAATCTAGTATGCTTGGATTAATATTTGATTGTAATACTCACCTGGGAATGTAGGACATTTTGTTTACCATTTATGAATCGTATGAGAAATATCTTTTCTGAATTTGATGTTCATTTGTAAACAAAGGGAGTGGTACACATGATATTCTAATTCCATTCAAAAAAGGTTTTTAGAAGAAGGAAGTTGTGTGGGCTCAATATTTTAGGGTGCTACCAAGTGTTTGTGTAGGTCGTTCTTATTTCACTATAATAATACCAAGCCGAATATGTATTTGTTGCTTGCTTTTAAATCAACTACTGTGAGTTTTGAATAGCAGATTTCTGCAGTCTCAAAGCCTTTACATCAAAGCCATTGGGATCTTTTTTTTACGTGGTCTTCACAAGTGGGCTGCAGCTGTTCGCTCTGCAGGCTCATGTTTGGATTCTATTAATGGCTTCAGTGAAAGATTCCTTCCCGCCCTCTGGGCTTCATCCTCACACTACACGCTGAGCATGACTTTAGAACAATTACTTAAAGTTCCTTCAATTAGTAATTGCAAGATAGCTGTCATCAGACTTATGTACTGTCGACCTGCCAAGGATCTGGCCGAATTGGAATGCGCAACCGATGAAATATAAACATTGCTTTTCTCATCTTGAAGGAAATACATTGCTACTACAGCTAATGGAAAAGTCAGAAGTATTTTCATTTTCGTGGTTTTAAAAATATACATACAACTGAGCAAACCTCAAAGTAAAATACATGTTTTTAACGTATTCTATTTAGGAAATGAATAAAATAGCTTTATTTTCATCCGAGTGAAACTTGAGCATGGGTTTTAAGACTTCAACTGCAAAAATTACAAGGCATCAATAGCTTTTGAACAAGTAGCACAGTTGGTAGGCATTCTCAGCTTTACTGTCTGGAAAGGCCATTTAAAACTCACTCTTCTTTTTAGCAATATTGTGTCATATATTAGAAAAGGCACTAGGAGGTGTAGAAGGCCTGGGATTTGGTTTTAGCTCAGCTGTTAACCGACAGGGTAACTTTAGGTGATTCTATTAACTTTTCTAGGCCTCAATTTCCTAATTTTAAAAATGAAGGTGTTGAACCACATGGTTTTTAAATCCTTAAATATCCTGGGAATAATTTTGAAATAGTTATTTAGTACATAAGGTTAACAAAAAAAGAATTATCCACTCCTCTTTCCATGTTAGTTAGTGAGAATCTAGTGATGTCCAGGTAGAACGTAAGGCAGGTATCTTGGAATGCCAGGAAGTTTTATAAACATTAAAAAAAAGGAATCTCTGACCTGCCTTAGGAAAAAAAATAGAAAACAGACTTTTTTAAAGTTCTGTTATCTAGGAAAAACTTGTGATCACTATTCTACAGGAATAAATCACACAGAAAAACACATAAACAACGACTGAAGGGAGTAATAAAACAGTGGGCTCATCCACCCATGTTAGTGAAAAAAGGCAATTGGGTTTTGTACAATTGAATTGAACAAAAATTATCCCTCCTTATGAATACTGGAGCTACCACGGGGAGGGGATGAATGGTCACCATCTGGAGTGGAGAAGGTTCTTCCTGTAGTCACGACAGTGACATCACCCACCAGAGGCAGAACACAGTCAAGCACTTGTCTTTCATTCTACAAGGTGGTGTGTTTTATGTAGAAACTAGTGGGGTAGTGTTCTTTTTTTCTGATTGTAGTGACATGCTTTCTAAATGCTTTTCTTATTTCTGCATTGTTTGTCCATCGCTTAGAATCTTGCCTCTGGGTTTAACAAACTGTCCAATGCTGATGCAGATATCTATCTATCTATCTATCTATCTATCTATCTATCTATCTATCTAGACAGTACATAAGTCTGATGACAGCTACAGAAATATTGATATATAGATATATCTATATAGTCCCAAATTGATAACATATGCCAAGATTTTTGTATTGCCCTCCATAAACACTCTTGTGGATGTATCCTTTTTTTTTTTTTGTTTGTTTGTTTTTTTTTTTGTGTGTGTGTGTGTGTGTGTGTGTGTGTGGTACTGGGGATTGAACTCGGGACCCTGCACTTGCTAGGCAAGTGCTTATTCTACTGAGCTATCTCCCTGGCGCCTGTGGATTGACCCTAGTCCTGATGAGAACTCCAAATGTGTTCCCTTTCAGCATGATCAGCTTCTTTTGTGGTTTCTCACTGTGATTATGGTTTAAAAATTAAACAGACTCCTATCTTTTACCTAGTGTAGTATTTGCATGAGATATAGGACTGAATAAGGTCTATGACAAAAATATCAGAAGTTATATAAAACAGCAGTTGAAGAACAATTGTTAAAAATGTTCACTAGCTTTAACTTCTAAGAATTTACCTAGGACTTTTCAAATGTGGAGGATTCTGTCTTTTCCTCTCTTCCATGTAATATATTCAACAGAGTCCCCTTTCAAACAGTTATTCTCAAATGGGGTCCAGGATTAATTTCAAAGAACCTAGGTAAACGGTGTTCAATTTCTCAGTCTTTGTGTTCCCTCCTGTAAGTTTGTTTCAGATGCATCTGTGAACTGAATCTCAGTGGTGAATTACATTGGTCCTTCATTCATTTTCTCACTCATTTGTCAAAATACTTATTGAACACCTTCATTATTAAGGCATTCTGCTAAGTACTGAGGGTTTTAAAACATGGAGTACATTCTCTCTCTGTCTCTCTTTGTATTTTAGGGAAGGGTCTACAGGGTGTTCAGGGTCTCACTACTAGGTTGGACTTGTACTGATCCACCTGTTAACAGCCTCCCAAGAACTGGGATTACAGGCATGTGTCCCCACGCCCAGTCTTCATTGCCCTCTCAGCACACCCTGGGGATGGGGCCAGCACGGCAGCCCCGTGGATCGAACTCCAGCCCCTGGGCTTGTTTGCAGGCACTTTAACCCACTGAGCTATTTGAGAATATATTGTCTCTTAAGAGTAATATTTTTGTTGCATTTTTTGCAGTGCTGGAGACTGGACTCAGAACCTTGCTAGGCAAGTGATTTACCACTGAGCTACACTTCCAGCTCTGCCTAATGGGGTCATATTAGCTATAGTAATATACTTCATATGCAGCACAGTAAATTAAATTAACTTTTTATTTAAAAATAATTCTTCATTTTGAATTATTTTATCTACTATTTTCTATTGTTGATTTGAAATCACTGCATTTATCTTCTGCTTTCCTGTCTTCAATATAGTTTAAACTAAGAGTTATTTATAATTTCAGTTCCACATCTTGATAGAAAAATTTGGTAAATGCATTTTACAAGTCGTAATTGTTATTTCATTTTTTTGTTTGTTTGTTTTGTTTTGTTTTAGAATAGCTTTATATTTTCCTCATATGCTTGGGTTCTGGAGTGCTGGTGAAGTGGAAGAAAATGGTCTCTTGTCAATAGGTCTTTGGGGAATGTTATTTATTTAGAGAGGATTATAATAGGATGAGCTCAGAGATCAGGGGACAGCACACACTGCAAAAGCAAATAGAATTACTAAGAGGACACATAATGGAGGGTTTAACTGCATGAACAGCAGAAATGGGCGCTCGCTTCCCCCCCAGGAGGGCCTGCTCCTCTTGTTGGTGTCCCTGTCAAAACACAAAGCAAAGCTAGTGATCAAAAGCTTTCCTAAGCTAGGGATTAGCGCAGGTGTTTACCTTTAACAGGCTTCCTACTCAGAGCATGAAAATGGCATGTTACGATGAGGAAAACATTCTGTGTGCTGAGGCAAAATGGGGCCACTAAATGGAAAGGTAATTCTTATTCAAACGAAAAATTCCTCTTTTCTCTTTCAGTCAAATTGAGTCATCCAAACGTTGATTATCATGCTTAGCCAGTAAAAGGAAGAAAGAATAAATTATTCAAAAGTAAAACATGTTCATACTTACACAGTTTCAAGTTAGAAATGGCTGGTTATCTTCTTTTTTTTTTTTTAATTTTTACTTTTTATTATTTGGTACAGGGTCTCACTATGCAGCTGGGCCTTGTAGTGATGCTCCTGTTTTCAGCCTCCCCAGCACTGGGATCACGGGCATGCGCTACCACTCCTGGACTCAGTGGACATCTCAGTGCACCCTGGGAGCAGACCAGTGCAGCATGTGGTGCCAGGGATCGAACCCTGGGCCCTGTACTTGCCTAAGCAGGCGCTTAGTGTGCTGAGCTATCTTATTGGCTGTTGGTTATCTCCTTTTAAAAACCTATTTCTTTCATTTTATATATTATATGAGTGTGCATTTGTGATACATAATAGTTACATTTGATTTGGGAAATTGGTATATTTTTCTTTTCCTGATCTTTTTTTTTTAATTTTATTTATTTATTTTTGTATTATGGCTAGCTCAGCCTGCCCTGGGACTGGCACAGCATGTGGTGCCAGGGATCAAACTGCGGTCCTTCCAGTTCCTAAGTTTTCCTAAGCAGGTGCTTTAGACCGCTGAACCATCTTGCCAGCCCTCTTGATCATTTTTGATCCCTAATTCTTCTCTCTTCCCTCCCCTCCTTTCCCAGTAATTATCTGATTAAGTTGCTATTCAGTACCATGCTTAGTGCTTTAAATTTCTAAGTACCACAAAAAATTAGTACATTGGCTCTTGCTTCACTTTTTATAGTTTGTTCGTGCTGTTCCTAAGACTTCTAAGACTAAAGAGAAATTTCAAATAATTTTGATGAGTGTTCATGGGGCTGGAGGCACTATAACAGGTTTACAATATTCCAGCTAGGACATTCCTCTTCTGTAGGTGAGACATACACTTCTGAGACAAAGGGAATAGCTCGTGATTGAACAGGATTGTGTGCCCACATCGGCAGTCGATGCTCTAGATCAGAGCAGAGAGGTGTGCAACCAGTCCATAGTCCATCTTCCAGTAAAGGGCTATGGTCCTACTTAAGGAATGAGAACTGGCCGCCCCGGGGCTCAGGGTGGAGTGCTTACCTGGGAGGTGCGGGGCCTTGGGCTCAAGCCCTGTGCGCAAAACAAAACAAAACCTAAAGCATTAATTGTGATTTTGTATTACACCTATCGCAGTCCTTATTTTCAGATCAGGGAAGGTGGAACAATGACTGTTCTTCCTCAGCTAACTCTGAGCATTTAGTTAACATACTGGCCTTGCACCCAAAGATAGTTACTTCAGTAAATACGATGGGTGCAACCCTGTTAATCAGATGTTCCCCCCAAACAAGAGATTTTAAAAACTCCTTCCATACTTCAGGAGCATATCTTAAAACTTAGAGAAAAGACTGGCAATTTTGGGAGTGTGTGGCTGGATGGTGGGGTGGGTGGGTGGGGAGCCAGAGGAGAAGAGCTCTGGGACACATGCTGTGCCAATCCCTGCCTAAGCACCCCTCCCTTTAACTTTTTTTTTTTTTCCAAAAAGTGAATTAACTCATTCATGAATTTCCAATGCATTCTTCTGACATATGGTAAGGGAGTAAGCATACTGAATTTATTTAGGGAAGAGGTAATGGTTGATTCAAACAGTACCTCATCCCTCAGAATGTATTCAGTCACGTCAAAAGTCACAACTTCTTTTCATCATTTTGGATTCATGAAGTTGTGCCAGAGGAAGACACATGCTTGAGGGTGCCTGCTCCCAGGCATGCATTTCTCTTCCCTCAGGGATCTGAAATAGTACTAAAAAGGAAACTCGTATTCTTGTGGGCTGTAGTGGCAGCCTTCCAGGGTGATTTTCCAGTGAAGGTGACGCTGAACCTGTGAGACAGTCAGAATCTATCCTGACACCAGTCATTTTCTCCCTGGCTGTCTGCTATCTGTATAACAAGTTGAACTGGGTAGCTCGTATTGCTTTTCCTGGGTGAAGATAGGGGTGGCCAGTGGACGAGGACGAAGATGAAATTGTGAAAGATGAACAGAACGGGAGCACTTGCTGAGTAACAGAAGAGAGAGATGGCTGCTCTTACACTTCAAAGCACATCTGACTCGGATGCAGAGGAAGCAGCCTCTGGAATGGAGTCAAGTCCTTCAGGGCGTGAGGTCTTCATTCCTTCTCATTTGGACGAGTCCCTGCCGCGCCAACCAGCAGCAGGAGACACGACTGCCCAGGCCTAGAGGCCCTAGGATGACATCAGAGATCATCTGCCTGTGAAGATGGGGAAAGAGCTCGTTTTTACTGCGCGGATTTAATGTGATGTTGATGGTAAGTGACATGATCACTGAAAACAGATGCCATGTGGAGTCGCCGTGATTGATGTGCAAATCTCTGACAGCAGAAACCTGAGGTTGTCAGTTTGCCTTCATGGTTGTCTTATTGAGGTCCAGTCGGGAAAGGATCCTCTTCTCCTCAAACGTGGAGACGTGAATCACTCTGACAGTGAATAACGTGTTCTTGTAGCTGCCTTACTGTTGCAGTCTAAGTAAACGGGAGAATTTCTCTAGAGGTGAGATGTAGGAATTTTGAAATCCTCCTAAGTAATTCTCTTCTTGAGTGAAGAACATTTTCTATTGTCCTTTTTGATGGTTACTATTACCTTTAAAGTGTGTGCTCTTCTTCCAGATGTGTGTGACAATTGTGGTGAATTGGGGATTTTTGTGGAATGAGGGATTGTGGTTCTCCATGTGCTTGTGTGAGTTCAGATACTGCCACGTTACAAAGGAAACACACGACTCTACCATGTGGGTAACAGAGGGACTGACTTAATCAAGAGACCCCTCAGGAAGCAGCTGGAGGAGTCTCAGCACCTGAACCAAGTCTGGAGACATGTGCAGTTGGGTTTTCATTGGTGCGATCTGATGGAGCAAATCAAAGGAGTGAGGTATTTATAAACTCTACAGTGAATGGTATTCTTTAAACTCTCCAAGAACTACATGTAATGCCAGATACTAATCAGACAGGATTCCATGAAGGAAAGCACGTAACAACAACATGAGAGTTGAGGGCACTGGTTATGCGGCGCGGTAGGAAAGCATCAGAATTCAAAGCCTGTATAGATTTTATCTCAACTAATTGTAGTTTCTGGATTTTTTTTAGATTGATTAAGGTTCATT
>PVKN010022492.1:0-15134 GCA_004027915.1 Capromys pilorides
AACACATATCCTGTTCTAGGATAAGCAGAAACAATACTGTCAAACCAACCATTATTACCAAAACTGATACACAGATTTAATGCAATCCTAATGAAAATATCAACATTTCTCACAGAACTAGAAAAAAAAATCCTAAAATTTATATGGACTCAAAAACAACCCAGAACTGCTAAAACAATACTGAGTAAGAAGAGCAAAGCATGATACTGGCACAAAACATACATGCTGATCAATGCAACGCAACTGAGGACGCAGAAACGAACTCAACTTCCTCAGCAACCTAATCATTGACAAGAGGGGCCCAAACATACACTAGAGAAAAGACACCTCTTTAACAAACAGTGGTGGGAAACCTAGATCCAACTCTAACCCTCTACTAGTGCTCGCTTCGGCAGCACATATATTCTAACCCTCTACTAAAATCAAATCTAAATGAAAGAAAGACCTAGATATAAAAAACAGAAACACTGAATCTACTGGAAGATAAATTAGGATAAACTGTTGAAGAGATAGGTATAAGGCAAAGACTTTCTGAACAGAAAGAGCCCCAAGCTGTTTTGGCCATTAGAGAGACACAAAAACAAATGTGAGATTACATCTTACCCCAGAAAAAATTGGTATCACCAAAGACTCAAAAAAGGGAGCTGAAAAAAAAAAAAGGAGTTGAGCTGAGGAGATAGCTCAGTGGACTAAGTGCCTGCTTAGGCTAGCTCAGGCAAGCACAGGGACTGCAGTTTGATCCTCAGCACCACTGGGCCAGCCCCGCCCCCAGGGCAGGCTGAGCCAGCCACAGTCTGGGTGTACTGACCTACACCAACCCCAGGGCTGCGGAGGTGAGGCTGAAGAGAGAAGAATCCATGAGCCTGAGTTGCATAGTAGCACCCTGTAACAACAAAATATATTTTTTAAAAAGCTGCTACTGAGGCTTGGGGTGGGGACAGGGCTTTTATATTGTTAGTGGGAATGTAAACTAGTACAACCACAATGGATATCTGTATGGAGATTCAAAACAAAAAAAATTAAAAATAGAATATTCACTTGACCCAGCCATACTTCTGTCTTCTTGACATACACAACATATTACACTGATACATATACACCCCTGCGTACAGCAGCACAATTCATAATAGCAACATCTTGGAAGCTGCCTACATGCCCGTCAACCAATGATTAGAAAAAGAAAATGTGACTTATATAGACAGTGGAATACTCAGTCAAAGAAAGATACACTTAAGGCATTTGTAGGTAAATGGATCATGTTAAATGAAATAAGTCAGATATAAAAGACTAAATATTACAAAGTTGGTGTGGTGGATCCCACTTGTAATCCCAGCACTCAGGAAGCTGAGGTAGGAGATCTTTATGAGTTTGAGGGCAGCCTGAGCTACATAGTGAGATCAGCCTTATAAAGTGAGACCCTGTGGAAAAAAAGGGGGGAAGGAGTTAAGTATCAATATGGTTTCTCATATATGAGAAAAAGTATAGATAATTTAAAAAGCAAAATAAAAGATAGATGATAGGAAACAGGAAGATAAGACTTTGTGAATATGAGAAGGGAATCTGTTGATAGGGAAAGACAGGAAGGAGAAGAAAGGGAATTCAAATGGGTCAAGAATATATATATAGGGGCCGGCGAGATGGTTCAGTGGTCTAAAGCGCCTGCTTAGGAGGGCTCAGGCAACTGCGGGGACTGCAGTTCGATCCCCGGCACCACATGATGCGCCAGCGCCACCACCAGGGCAGGCTGAGCCAGCCACAAAATGAATAAATAAAGAAACAAACAAACACAACAAGCAAACAAATAAATAAATAAATAAAGAATATATATATATATACACACATATATATATGTATATATATATACACACAAATGTACTAATAAATTTTAAGATAATGAATAAAATGTAACTAAAAATTAAGGTCTAGTTTATGAGGTAAGGACTTAGCTGATGTGTCATTTAAAAATGATGCTATCATTTTTAAAATTTCCATCTTATAATCAATTAATAAGCATCAACATTTAGGAGAATATAAAGGCGCACTTCTTATAGTACTGCCAAGTTACACAGAGAAATTGTATTTCATAGGCCATACAAGAAAATCAGGAGCTGGGCGTGGTGGCACACGCCTGTAATCCCAGCACTTGGGAGGCTGAGGCAGGAGGATCGGTGTGAGTTCGAGACCAGCCTGGGCTACAAAAGTGAGCTGAAGGCCAGCCTGAACTGCATAGTGTCTCAAAAAGACAAAGAAAATCAGAAGAAAAAATACAGATAAGACAGTGTTTATAGTGTAATGGCAACAAATAAAACACCCTCAAAACCTGTTACTGTATTTTCTCTGTGTACTTTTATCAATCTCAAAAAAGACCATAATTTTGACATTTTCCTGTTTATTGAGTTGCTATTTGTTTAAAGATGCCAGCAGATGTGCTTCTATGGTTCATATAAAAGGAAACACATCCTGCTAGGAACACATACAGGAAAACCCCTACTATTAGCAAATCCCGCTCTGCACATTTGCTGAAACCATTTCAAAGTGTCGATTACTAAATGTTCAGTCGACTTAGAATGTTATTTCAGCCAGCAACAACTACAGAAAGACTCCAAACTGTCCCTTTAGGATAAGACATGCTCCCTCTAAGATGCTGCTTCTAAGGCAGACTCCTTTTAATACAGAAGAGGTTGGATGGGTTATTTAACAGGAAACACATGAGAAGACAAATGTCCTAACCTCAGTGATTTAAATGGTAATGCCAATAGTCAAAAATTCATTTTACATGGGCTGGTGACATGGTTCAGTGGTCTAAAGCTCCTGCTTAGGAAAGCTTAGGCAACTGCAGGGACCACAGTTTAAGCCCCAGTACCACATGCTGTGCCAGCCCCACCCCCAGGGCAGGCTGAGCCGGTCGTTTTATATACATATACATATACATATACATATACATATACATATACATATACATATGTGTGTGTGTGTATATATATATATATATATATATATATTCCTTTTACGATGTTGGAAATGTAGAAATATGTAAACCCACACAGAAAGCAAATTCCCAAGGACACCCAAAGAAAATATGAGAGGTATTATAATGCAAAAATTCAACATTCATTATTTCTAGACACAAGGTAGCTGAATTTTTCAAATTTTAAACAAAATTCACCACTTTAAAAAAAAAGTTTTCCGGGGCTGGGGAGATAGCTCCATGGCATAAGTGCCTGCCTGGCAAGTACAAGGTCGTGAGTTTGAACCCTGGTCCCACAAAAAAAAAAATCTTAGCTGGACCTTAGCTAACTCCTTAGCGAACAGTGTCATACATATATATTTCAAGAAAAAGCATGCTTTCTTTTTTTTTTTTTTTTTTTTTTTTTTTTTTGAGACAGGGTCTCACTACGCAGCTCAGGCTGGCCTTGAGCTCACTTTTGTAGCTCAGGCTGGTCTTGAACTCACACAAATCCTCCTGCCTCAGCCTCCCAAGTGCTGGGATTACAGGCATGCGCCACCACCCCCGGCAAAGCATGCTTTTTTTATCCACTTTATAAAAAGCTATTTTATGTGCCTGCTTAGGCAGGTGCAGGGACCAGAGTTCCATTTCCAGTGAGCCATGCTGGCCTCATGGTACACTGAAAAGGTGACTGAGACTGGGCATGGTGGCGAGTGCCTATAATCCCAGCACTTGGGAGGCTGAAAACAGGAGAATCACTATGAGTCTAATCTGTGTTGTGAGACCCTGTAAACCCTACACTAAATACATAAAAAATTAAATTTAATTTAAAAAGCTATTTTAAAAAGAAAAAAAAAAAAAAAAAGACCACATTCAATGCTTGCTATAAAACACAGCAGTCAAGCACACAACTGGCCTCCTCATACATTGCTCATACTCCTGAAAGAGACTTGCTGTCCACTGCTAACATGAACTCATGAGGGGAAAATGTTCTTTCTACAAAAAGTGCTGACCATTTACAATGACTGACTGCAAGTGTGGGATTTCCTTGACGATTTAGTTTATCATGATGCCAACAATAGGAAGAATGTGGTAGGAAAACTCACTCAGTCTTCCAAGCCATTTCATTTCATTTCATTTCATTTCATTTCATTTTATTGGCAGGGCTGGGGTTCAAGCTCACGACCTTGCACTTGTGCCACGGAGCTATCTCCCCAGCCCCCAGTCTTCCAAGTAGTTTCCACCCATTATTCAACCAGGTAATAGATAAAATGCCAAGAAAGAGGTATATTCGTTTTAATGCATGGACTCAAAACAACAATAACTCAATATAATTCAGTACTATAATGTTTCTAGGAACCGACTCAAGAAAATGCAAATGAAGTTCACCATGAAACATCCAGGTCTTCAAGTCTCACAATAAGCCTAGCACGGACAGGGCTCCCAAGTTCATCAATTCCAGGCTCCTCATTTTCCAACCTGGAGACATTAGTTTTTTTTTTTTTTAAGTTGAGAAAGTTGTTTCTTTTTTGGGGGGTTGGGGGGGGGGGGCTGGCTCAGGCTGCCTTAAGGGTGGGTGTGGGGATCGAACCGCCGTCCCCTGTGCCTGACAGGGATTTCCAGCACAGGCGCTTAAACCAGAGCTAACCCAACCTGGAGATATTATGTGTCTTCTGAGAAAGATACAGCGGCCTGCAACCACAAAATATAGGACAGTGTAACTTTTAGTCCATGAACTTTAATACTTTTTCAATGTTAAATCCCACATCATACACAGAACTAGGCTTTTGCAAGTCAATAAACAGCAGTACTTAGAGATCTCTCCTAACAACACAGCTTACAATCCACAGTTCCACTTAGCTGGTTTGTGTAATTTTTAAACATGAAACTATAATTTGCCTACACTCTACAAATATGAATAAAAATGCAAAGATCAAAATACAGAAATTGCAGGCTAAGGACCTGCTTAAGCAAGCACAGAGACTGGGCGTCGATCCCTGGCACCACATTCAGCACCTGCCCCATCCTGAGGCACACTGAGCCAGCCAACAAATCCCGGCAAGGCGGCATACACCTATAATTCCAGCACTGGGGAGGCTGTAAAGAAGGATCACTGTGAGTCCAAGCTATGTGGTGAGACCTGTACCAAAGAAATTTTTTTAAAAATACAGAAATTGGACATTAGCACCAAGTATGCTGAGACAGACAGACAACAGACACAACCAAAGAGACAAATCTCTTAACCCTTAAGCAATACAATATATTCAATGTCTGAGAAAAAGGAAAGAAAAAAAAAAAAAAAAGAGCAAGACAGAGAGACAGGAAGAAAGTTAGAAATAAAGGTAAAGACAATTTCTAAAAGGTAAAATAAAATTAAATAGTTTTATACTTTTCATAGTTTTCTAAGAACTTGCATTTTACAATCTATACTCATCCTAGGAATATATATATATATATATACCAGCTCAGTCTGCCCTGGTGGTGGGGCTGGCACAGCATGTGGTGCCGGGGATCAAACTGCCGTCACTGCAGTTGCCTAAGCTTGCCTAAGCAGGTGCTTTAGACCTCTGAGCCATCTCACCGGTTCTTAGGAACTTCTTACAAAGAGAAATTAAGATCTAGCATAAAACAAATGCTCACTGATAATTTACAATTTGAAGCTGTGACAATGACTGGCAAGAGTCTTTGGGACAAGAAACGAGGTGAGCATGACATGAACATCAAAACTGCAATGTACTAGTCCTGGAAAGCCAGGCATAGTGGTAACACACCTGCAATCCCAGCATTCAAGAGGCTGAGGCAGGATGATCATGAATTCCACACCAGCCTGGACTAACCCATGAATTCCACACCAGCCTGGGCTAATTCAAGGTCAGCCCAGGGTATGTAGCAAAACCCTCATGCAAAATAAAATTTAAGATTTAAAGAGGCCTGGCCAGGGAGATATCTCAGTAGAATAAGTGCTTGTCTGGCAAGTGCAGAGTCCTGAGTTCAATCCTTGGTACCAGAAAAAAAAAAAAAAAAGATTTAAAGGGGCCGGCCTGATAGCTCAGCAGATTAAAGCGCCTGGTTAGGCAGACACAGGGGCTGAGGGTTAGATCCCCAGCCTGCCGTGCCAGCCCCAACCGGGGTGCACTGAGAGACCCTGTACACCCTGTAGAACCTACCCTAAATTAATAAAAAAAAAAAAAAAAAAAAAGATTAAAAAAGAACTGGGGATGTAGCTCAGTATGAAGGCCTTGGGTTCAAGCCCGAGTAACACACACACACACACACACACACACACACACACTTAAAAGTAAATTAAGGCTAGGCATAGTGGCACACGCCTGTAATCCCAGCACTTGAGAGGCTGAGGCAGGAGGATCAGTGCAAGTTTGAGACCAGCCTGGGCTACAAAGTGAGCTCAAGCCCAGCCTGAACTGCATAGTGAGACCCTGTCTCAAAAGGACAAAAAGGTAAATTAAGAAAATTCCTGAACACAAGTTTAAAGTCCTAAAATTACTGTCTTGCCTCTGACAGCCTTAAAGAGGCCCTTTATGATAAAATGTCATATTAAACCTTGTGCTCACGTAAAATAAAAGAATGTTGCAATTATTAAAACCTGAGATTATAAGGCTTTAGGAGACATATCTCTCTAGTGTCAAAAATCTCTATTTTTACTGCACACAATATGCAAGGATGGGCAAGTTTACAGTCCCTCACACCTCCCAATCTTTCCCTTATCACTGGTATCATTGTAAACATGACTACCTCTCTGTCCATCCCTGGAGCTTTAAAGGACTGCAGAAGAACCTCAATCTTAAAAGACAGCAGTAGGCACTCCCTGCCCCAGAGAGAGAATATAGTGGCACCACAGAAAATCTCTCTAATGGGCACCACGGAGACTAGACTCGACACTGGGTTCTATGTCTCTCTTGGAAGAGCAGAACACAACTCAAAGAGCTAAATTAATCCCAAGAGCTTTCAAATCAACTGCAGAAGTCTTACAGACACGAATGGCCCAGCCACCTCACTTAAAAATTAATTTGTATGTTTCAAAATACTCTTGCATACTGATGACCTACTTTTCTTATCAACAACAGCTTAAAAAAACAACCATGTATGACTGCACAAACTTGCTAAGTCTGTTTTCCACTACTTAGTCAGATGGTGTTTCTCTGGGAATAAAATGTTAATATGTAATTCTTTGGCAATCTTCTCACACCGGGGAATGAAATTACTGGATTCTCAGATCTCTTAAAATAAAATAAAAAGTCATTTTTATGTTTATCTTTTTTTTTTTTTTTTTTTTTTGGTGGTCCTCGGGATTGAACTCAGGATCCTGCGCTTGCCAGGCAGGCACTTATTCTACTGAGTTACCTCCCCAGCCCTATTTTTATAAAGAACTTCAAAAACCAGGAATGCCAGAAAACAAAATATCACTTTATTTTTTCAAAATACCACCTTCTATTAAAGAATGTTTGCTTTTTTTTTAATACTCTGTATCCCCATCAATGAAGGATTATATATTCCTGAAACTGTTCCCAAGAAATACTACAAGAGACAGGAAAAATTCTAGATGTCAGATACAAGTTTATCCTGACTCAATCAACTACCCACCTAAATCATTCTGGTCATCTGGATCTTGTTGGCTTCAACTACAAAAAGGAAGAACAAAAACAAACATTTTCTAGAGTCCTATCATGATCTAAAGTCTAAGAATCTATACAGAATCCTTTCAACAGCACTATTACAGTCTGGACTGGATCTGAAATGCCTCCCCACTCAGAGGCCATGCCTCAAGGATGTGGTTGCCAGCCTATGGAGCAACTGTTAGAATATAGGGCCTAGTGAAAGGAAGTGAGGTCACTGGGGCCATGCCCATGAAAGGGCCCTCTTTTCAAAAGAAAATGATAATGGGGCCAGCGAGATGGTTCAGTGGTCTAAAGCGCCTGCTTAGGAAAGCTCAGGCAACTGCAGGACTGCAGTTCGATCCCTGGCACCACATGTTGCGCCAGCCCCACCACCAGGGCAGGCTGGGCCAGCCACTAAATAAATAAAGAAAAAAATAAAGAAACAAACACAACAAGCAAATAAAATAAATAAATAAAAATTAAAAAAAAAGAAAATGATAAGCCTTTAACTTTATGTTATCTAGTGACTAAAAGTAATAAGAGAAATGAATGCCTCGAGTGAAAGCAGGAAGAATTCCCTCCTTCCCTGTCATAGTACTAGGGACTGAACCCAGGGACTGGCATGTGCTAGGCAAGTACCCTACCACTAAACTACATCCTCAGCTGAAGGAGGAATCACTTCTCAATAATTTTAGAGAGACCAGCAGAAGGACTAAAGGCTTCTCATCTGTAATACCTTTAAATAACTACATGTATGGTTTGTAGAAATCTCTAAAATCTTCCCAAAATACTAAACATATAAGTACCAGAGATCAAACTCAGGACCTTGAGCTGAAGTATCAGGGATCAAACTCAGGACCTTGAGCTTCCCAGACAGGCATTTACGCTGCAGAGCTATATTTCCAGCCCTAGATTACCCATTTCTTATAGGCTATCTTATGACTTGCAGTCCTGCCTCAGCCTCCCAAGTAGCTGGGATTACAGGCACGCAGAAAACTTACTTATTTCTTTCATTTATAAAAACAGGAACACTGACACTATGCCCTGAGTACATCATGCAAAAGTAAAATTCAACTAACATTTATAGAGCACCGACTGGGCATTTAGACAGAAATGCTAGTCACAAAAACAAACAAAAATAAAAACATGACAATCTTTGCTTTTAAAGAATACAGAGTATAGCAGTATTGGAGTTTACGTACACCAATTAGAAAATAATTCATACTTCATTTAATTTTTATTAATTAAACCCAGAAAGTAATAGGTACTGGCACAGAAATAACACTAGTAACACCCACAAATTAACATTTCTATCTACCTTTCTAACTCTATATCCAACCAATATCTACACTTTACTTAAATATGTTGCACAAATACCTATCCTATCATCGTAACTTTCCACAACCTGTCCAGCTCTCCCTCGTATCCTACACTGCTCTTCCTTAATTATACCTGTGCTCAGCCAATCCAGTACCATTATGCAGAGCCTCAGACAGAGGCTCTTTCCCAGCATCCTACAGATGCTGACTCCCCAACAGCTGTCCAAAGATTTGAGCATCAAAATGTAGTACTTATGAGGGCTAAAAATTTAAATGTCTACTATTAATTTTTGAAGTAAATCAAAACATTAAGCTTGCCATAATAAACTCTGTGAATAAAATTTTTTAACTAGACCAAAAAAAAAATAAATCCTTAATGCTTACTACACTTAGCATCCTAAATGTTCAAGTCATTTCATAGATACCTAGTAGTCCCTTCATAGAGGTAATAACAAAAAGAAGTGCATTATTTTTCCACTGTTTGACAAAATAAGTGGCTTTCTGGTCAGTGTTTATAAAGAAATATAGAAACCAGGCCTCAGCTCTGACTACAAGCTATTCCAGCTTACAACTTACCCTGCCTTGGTCCACATCTCAAAGATCACAGAAAGCAAGACACTTTACCTGTCAAACCATGGATACCCAAGTGAGGAAAAGAAAAGAGAATAGGAGGTTGAGAAAGGAGGATATGAAGTTTAAGGCCAACCTGGACAACTTAGCGAGATCCTATCTCAAAATGAATAAAAGATGTCGGAATATAGTCCAGTGGAGGGGTAGTCTAACATGTAGGAACCTCTAGGTTTTATCCCCAGTACACACAGAGGATCATGAACATTTTAACCCAAAGAATTTGTCAAGGGCATGGGCTCTTTCCTGATTTCAGGCATCACAGTTAACCTTGCATAGCACAGTCCAGCCCAACATGCCTCATTCAACTTTCCCTTGAAACCTTGTTATACTGACTGCAAAAAGTTTTGAGATAATGTAAATCACTAAGGAATCTCTTTTTAAAAAATTAATACCATATCTCTAAAAGGGTTAAAAAACATGAGTCAGACAATATAAAGACCAGTCATCCTAATACTGAATAGCTGATAGTCTAGTAATAACTATCAGAAAGGCATTTGAGTCATTTGCTTAGCTACTGCCGTTCATTCATTCATTCATTCATTCAATGTATTTGGTACAGGGTCTTGTTACACAGCTTAGACTCACAGTGGTCCTCCTGTTTTCAGCCTCCCCAACCCTAGGATTCCAGGTGTGCACCACAACAGCTGGTCTCAGTGTCCAGCTCAGAACACCTCTGGGTAGGGCTGGTGCAGCATGTGGTGCCAGAGATCGCGCCGGTCCCTGAGCTTGCCAGGCAGGTGGTTAGAGCACCAACTTATCTCTGCAGCCTGGCTACTACTATTTAAAGGCAGGTGAACAAGGGAATAGGAACTTCAAAGTAAGAGAGAGATGAAGGAAGACAGAGAACTTCGAGGATTAGTGCAGAGACCTGGAAGACTGCTGCAGCAGAACTCTGGTTGCCACATGGCCCACAGAGAGGCACTTAGGGGTTACAGCGTGGTTCTTTTTCTTTCACATAATTTTTTTTTTTTTCTTCAGAACCAAGGATTTGACTCAGGACCCGGAGCTTACCACAGGTGCTTATTCTACTGAGCCATCTCCCTGGCCCTACTTTCACATGAGTCTCACCTCCCAAAATCCAAACACTAACAATTTTTTAAACTATGCTATAAACTATACAGATTCTTTTGATTGAGGATGGGAACTTATAATGCTGAATTTAAATTAAAAAAAAAAAAAAATCATGAGTTCCAAATAGCTAAGTCTCTAGAACATAGCCCTGTCCCAGTTGAAACCAAATATACATATTACCTCCAAAACAAAAACTCTCAAGCGCTCTCAATCACTGACTTTCAGAGGACCCCATCATTACCTACACATGAAAGTGTACTTTAGCCCAGTGTATTCAAGACGTCTCTATACTACATAATAAGATTAAACATACAGTCTCAGGGGTTAAAAAAAAAAAAGACTTCTAATTTACCTTCTCCTGTGATAACACTATAAGCAGCAGTAGCAGAGATGAGAGAGCCTAAACAGTCACTCTGTTTCTAAAGCAGACAGCATGTATCTTAAGTATCACCCCAAAGAGCTGTGGCCATCCCTTGCTAGCTTTAGCCTCTCTCTTGCTTGCAATGAAAATCTAGGATGACAATGTTAAGCTAAAGGTACTTCTAACTCTGAAATTAATTCAGCATCAAGCTTATAAAGTAATCAGTCCCCAAATCTCTGTTTAATGGGATGATAGTTCAAATTCACATGTACTCCAACATGAGGACAAGTGAGTTTTCACTGTGGCAACTCAGTCTCAATTCTTTAAGTTCCTAAGAATGAAAGGAATTAGAATCTTTAACTAGAAAAGAATGCTTGACCATTATTAAAAGGAATTCAAGCATCTTTTATGTGAAGTAGGCAAATGATTAAACATTTGTCATAAGGAGGAGGTGCTTATGAGTTCTGTCAGGTATCCCTTCAATGTTAACAGTGAAAAACAGCCAAAAGGCTTCAGTCCTGCATATTCGAGATAAAGACCTCAACAGCCCAGCAGCCCAGCAGCCGTTGGCAGCTAAGGAGACAATGGAGTAAGAAAGGTAAAGCACAGTGGCCAGGGACTGATCCCGGGCATGCCATGCTGGCCCCATGCCTGGGGCAATTGAGACTGGGCATGGTGGCACCACGCCTATAATCCCAAGACTTGAAAGGCTGAAAACAGGAGAATCACTGCAGTCCGGCTCTACATAGTGAGACCCTGTAGACCTTGTACTAATACATAAAATTTTTAAAATTAAAAAAAAAAAGAAAAGCTTTTACAAAAATAACCTGTGGCCAGACTCTCTGTATTGCTTACCCATAGACAGAATGACCACACTGTGAAGCAATGATTAACTTCCATTAATCCTAAATGATTTTATTATACTTATTAGAATGTGTGTAGTTCCAAAAAGTTAAGCGTGGTGGCACACGCCTGTAATCCCAGTACTTGCGGGGCTGAGGCAGGAGGATCTGTGCAAGTTCAAGATCAGCCTGGGCTACAAAAGTGAGGTCAGGGCCAGCCTGAACTGCATAGAGAGACCCTGTCTCAAAAAGACCAAAAAAAAAGAATATGTGAGTTCCAGTATAGGATTTGTACTATTCTTGTCCAAATTTAAGAGTTTCATGAACAGATGGCCCACTGGTTAGGATTTTTCTAGTAGGACACAATACTACAACGGCACCTTTGCAACATTAATTGATCTTTGAAACACTCAAGACCAATCTTCATGGCCACCACTTACTAATGGCCAGATTACAAAAATGAGGAGATGGTTGGTTTTGATAATCCCAGAACTCTGTGAGGCTCAGACAGAAGACTGTAAGTTCTAGCCCAGCCAGGGCAATTTATCAATTTAGCAAGTCCCTGCTTCAAAATGAAAAAAAAATAAAACGGGATGAGGATGCAACTCAGGAAGAAGGCTCTGGGGTCAGTCCCCAATATGTGTGTGTGTGGGGGGGGGGGGGGGGGGAACAGTTCAAGGGAATAAAAGATACATTATTTTCAAGGAATTCTACATTAAACAAGAACATCAAAACTAACTGTAATGGCACATATCCATTATCTTAGCACTTGGAAGGCTAAGGCAAGAGAACTGGCATAAATTTGAGGATAGTTTGGTCTAACTAATGAGTTCAAGACCAGCTTGAACTGCACAGTGAGAACCTCTCAAAAAGACTAAAATAAAATCAAATCTGGACAGATCGTCCCAGTTTAATATAAGCACAATCGGAATGCATCGGAAAGAACAAGGGAAGTGGTATTAGCTATAAACTGAAGAGCTAAAACCTGAAAGAAACGTGTTTGTAGACCTGTTAAAAGGTCATTGCAAGGGCCAGGGAGATAGCTCAGCAGTCTAAGTGCCTGCCTGGCAAGCACAGGTCCCAAGTTCAATCGCTGCTACTGCATGTTGTACTAGCCCTGGAACTCTGGGCACACCGTGTGGCCCCCCAGCACTGGAGAGGCTGAGACAGAAGGATCACCATCTGTCTGAACTATGTAGTGAAACCCTATATAAAAAGAAAAAAAAGATCATGGGGAAAAAGTCCAGAGAATGGATCTGCTGCACTGGGTTGAACACTAAAGAGTGGAAAGCTGTGACTGTGTCACACTGTAAAACATTTTAAAATCTGGACCATATTATTAAATCCACCCTATGAAATAAAAAATAATGTATACTATACATAATATGAAGTGGGTGTGACTAGGCAAAAGGAAGGACAGATCGTGGGCAAACGCCTTACACTCCTGTGACCACAGACCACCTCATGCGTAAAGCCAGAAGATGGGATCTGTGCTTGCGGCTCTGCATGTGAGTCAGTCACTAGGGAGCTCAAGTCCAGGCAGCTCTGTGAGTAAAGGTCTAGAGCCAAATCTCATCAAACTAAAAGTAAGGACCTCTGGATCTGAGAAATAGCCTCTCGAATCTTCCAAAAAGATACATAGTCCCATAATGGCAAACTGATGGCATGTGTACTGCAGGTGTCTTTTATATCCCTGAAAGCTCTAAAAGCTTTGCTATCACTGATAGTCTTTTAAAGGTGTTGATGTACTGATGCTTAGCATGATCCTTCATTTATTTTGCTTTGTTTGATTTTTTGAGACTCTATACAGTCTAGGCTAACCTTAAACTTGCTGTGTAATCCAAGCTGGCCTCCAGCTTATGAGCTTCTGGCCCTGGTCTCCCAAGTGCAAGAAGCACTGGCATATACCTCATACCCAGATTAATATTTTAAGTAAATAATTACATGACTAAATTAAAAAAAAAGTATTGTGGCGCTGGGGAGATAGCTTGGTGATCTAAGAGCCTGTCTGGCAAACGTGAGGACCCAGGTTCAATCCCTGGTACTGCATGAGATGCCAGCCCTAGAACCCCAGGTGTGCTGAGCTATGCACCGAGTCCAGGCATAGTGGCACATGTGTATGATCCCAGCACTGAGGAGAATGAAAACATGAAGATCACTATGAGTCTGAGCTGCATAGTGAGACCCTGTACCAAATACATGTAAAAAAAAGATCCAAATTAACAGGCCCAGGGCCGGCGAGATAGCTCAATAATCTAAAGCGCCTGCTTACACAACCATAGGCAACCACAAGGACCATGGTTTGATCCCTGGCACCACATGCTGCACCAGCCCCACCCCCAGGGCAGGCTGAGCCAGCTATAACATAAAGAAAGAAAGAAAGAATTATTAAAAAAAAAAAAAGTTAACAGGTCTAATTTAACATCCTATGAAAGTAGACAGGTTCTTTTGCCACACAGAATATTATACTTACACATTATAATCAGATGACTATTAAGTGTGTATTGCAATCCCCTTCCAAACTCTGGAAATATCAATCTTTTATCAGAAACTAAAGCTTTTTCCTTAAAATAAAGAGGTAGTCAGACAGAAACAATATGAGGATAAGGTCTGAATAAGGAAAGTTGGTCTGAGTAAGCATTTCCAATTCTGCTACATGTAATAACACTGCTGTGTTTTTACCACCACCCTGCCCTGCTAAAATTGGACCTTTTCCTCCTCTTCTTCAATAATGTAATTTTGATTCAAAGTCTACAATATTTAGGTAAAAATGGGAATCCATACCTTAACAGCTTAACATCACAAATAAAACTACTAAATCTATTCTATTTGATTTTCCACAGTCCCATCCATTAACAGATACTTAAGAAAGCCAGGGAACACTGTATGAGGCTTACAAACCTTTCCTCATTTAATAATGACAATGACCCTGCAAGTTAGTCAGCATCCCCACACACTATAGAAGAAGAAAATAAGGTTCAGAGGTGAGGAAACTGGCAAAGTCACAATCAGTTAAGAAGTAGAGCCAAGAGTGAAATCCACATCACTCTTTCTCTAAAGGCCTCCTACACCTTCAGGGCCCAGGTTCTGCTAAGCACAAAAGACAAGACACTAAGGCCAGCGAGATGGTTCAGTGGTCTAAAGCGCCTGCTTAGGAAAGCTCAGGCAATTGCAGGGACTGCGGTTCGATCCCCGGCACCACATGCTGCGCCAGCCCCACCGCCATGGCAGGCTGAGCCAGCCATAAAATAAGTAAATAAAGAAACAAACAAACAAGCAAACAAATAAAATTTAAAAAAAATAAATTGATCAACTAGTTTCTCTAGATTTTGGTTCCATTTTAGAGGG
>PVKN010022493.1:0-15136 GCA_004027915.1 Capromys pilorides
CAATTTATAAACTAGCAGAAAACACTTTCGGAAACCTCAGCATTGTCTTTGGTGAGGATGACTGGACAAGACATTGTACCATACTGTAGAAATATGAACGATAGCACTCATATAAATTCATTCACAAATTATATGCCCCAAATGCAACTCAAAAAAGGAAAACTTAAAGTTTCATAACAGTTTTTATGTACCAGGAAAGAAAGAGCAAGGATAGGATATAAAGCCATGTGAGTATGTATGAAGGAAGTAGGGAAGCAGAAGCTGAGGAAGAACTTAAATATATAGAGAAGAGGGAAGCTTCACCTCATTAACAACCTCACAGCAACATAATCAAACAGACTCCATGGAATAATGCTTGGTGAGGGGGAGCCTAGCATGAAATGCATTAATCCTAACAATGTATTTGTAACAGAGAAGGATGACATAAACATAAAAAAGAAGAAAAGTTAAGACTAACAACATATAAAGAGAAGGGCCTGAGAGTAGGAGCAAGGAAAAGGGAAAAAACAATGATGCCAAGGAAAGGAAGGCATCGGAGATGGATGATGGGAGAAGAACTGGGGATTCGGATCCAAATGTTGAATGAACATTCAAGCCAGTTTACATAATATCAGTAAACGAACTTTAAAGTGTGCATCTATTCCTTCACTTTATGAAATATTGTGTAAGCTATAGGAAAAGTTTGAACACATAGTTGTGACTATATACATGTATAGCCAAGGGCCTGACACAGAAAATTTTAAAAAATTAATCAAGGAGAACAGATACAAAATTAAAAAAATAAATAAATAAAACAAAAAGGGAAGAAGCACATGAAAGGCATTATGGTCCTCAGCCTGGCCATTAACCCTGAAGCTGTACTCCTCTGTCCTATGGACAGACAGAAACCTCATGGATCTCTTAGTACTTGGTCCCAGGTTACCCCCCAAGACCATGTGCTTTTTGTTCCTAGGACACAGGGGTCTAAATTCTTTCTCTGGCTTGCAAGTTTTTAGTGTCTTGATTTGCACAATGTCTTGTGAATATCTTGCTCATTGTTCCTGTCTTCTAGTGGAAGAACAGATGGCACAGATGCACACTGGGTACTGGCAGCTAAGCTGGGCACTTGCTGGCAATCTGGCAGCTACTGTGCTCAGGTTCCTCCCCTAGAGGATTTGGCCACTTTGAAGGATGGCCTGGGAGGTCAACCTGGACTCTAAGCATTGCCAACTCTGTGTAGTAGCCCTGTTTGTTCTAAATCCCTCTCTCACTGGATTTCATGAGATTGAGTTCTTCAAGTTGTCTTCAAGTTTCTTTCCTGTTCGGTCCCCCACCACCATCCACATCTTGTTCATTGTAAACCCTGGTGATTGTCTTTCCAGAATCTTGGGAGCCCTACAGCCTCAACCCCAACATGATGCCCTCTCTTTCTAAGTGAGTATTTTCTACTCATCAATGATACTAAAATTTATCTGCCAGACTGATTGATGGGACTAAAAAGATAATAAAACAGAAATTGTTGTTATTATTTTGTAATGAACATTACAATATATAGCACAGTGTGGCATGTATTTGCACAAAAAAGGAAAATACAGACTGATTCCTCAAGAAGCTGTATATAATAAATCAAGTCATGTATTATCAAAGCATTTTAAAATGCTCATTTCAAAGGCAGTTACTAGAAATAATAATGTCACAACAAATAAAATTTTAAGGTGAATTAGAGAGCTATAAGCCTAATGTGAGATTGCAAAAAGGAGATGTTAGCCAATAGGTATAAATTTACAGTTACGGAGGAGAAATAAGCTTAGTAAGCCATAAGGTACTGTAAATTCCAATATACATAGAATATCTTAAAGTTATTCACCACTAGGAAATTATTAATACTTTTAGTGTTATATGCACGAATTACCCAGACGTAGGCAAGAAATGAATATTTTCATATGAAAATATTGTGTTACACAAAGATTTTCAATGTGCAGCAGCAACACACTGAGGCTGTTAAAATTTCCTCCTCTAATTCTTATCTTTCCATTCTTCCACATAACTTTGTACAGTATGACTAATTTAACTGGCACCTAAAAATAAGAGAAGATTCCATTTCAAGCTATCCAGAATCAAATATAGTAGTCTGTCTTTACTACTAATGCTAAAAGTGTGTTGTTTTCATGTTTAGTTTCTTTTAGAATCTAGTCCTCCTATCTAGGAATATAGTTGCTGAGTGATATCAGTATTCAATTGCCCAGATTATGCTGAGCAATGAGAACTCCCCTATTCTGGCAGCTTCAAAGGACTACAGAAAATAGGTAGGACATACTATTAATTGATGTTAACATGAATCTTCACACAGAAGACTGAGGCTATGTAAAGCATACATTATGTGTACTGGAAGATTTAGACAAAGTTAATGAAACAAATACCAACAGCATTCTTCTCACACATCACAGTGAGAATTAAAGCAAATTATGAATGGTTCCTTTAGATATCCATTCTGCATATTCTAGAAAGATAGGAGTAGGGAAAAATAATGATTGTTCATGATATATGCACAACTTTTATTATATTATCCATTATATTTTGTGAGTATATTGCCATGGTTGAAACAATCAACTTTGGAACCAGACTCAAATCAGAATCTTCACTCCTTAATCCGGGGAAATTTAGTTAAATTCTCTGAGCCTCAGTTTCTTCGTATCTAGTAGAGTAGTAAACGTCTCCTTCTTGCAACTTGGTTATACACCAAAAGGACAAAAGAAAAACATGTATAGAATATTAAAAACTATGCTTGATACATAATGAATGATGCATATATTAAGATTATTGGACTCAGATATGGTCTACATCTACAATAATAATTGGAGATGTTCTTTACCCAGAAGATGAAGAAGGAGCAACAGTTTGATGAGATTTCTCTAACTACATCTTATCTGGAATCTCCCCTGCACCATACATATGTATTTCCATCAGGTTCTACCATGTAAGGACATATCTGTTACATCTGCTGTCTGCAGACAATTCAATGTGAAGATTATAGAACATTATTTTCTGTGTATAAATAGACTCTGGGTGAATATGGTGGTGTGTATAAAGTTTTGCATGGATTAATATATAATATTATGAAAGTTACCTTCATAATGCTGCATTTGCAGTAGAATTGTATGAGGTGAATGTCCACCAGCTCTTACTTACAAATGTCTTTTTTATATTAGCTCATGTTTGTAGCATGGAATGTTTGTGTCTGAAGATGGCACAGGTGCATAATGTAGCTTACCCAGTTTCCTCATGCCCTTGAATTCCTCCCCGTCCATGTACCTTACTCCCTCACTGAGTCCCCTTTCCTTTTCCATCTCCTTCCTCCATATCTTGATGTCCCTTCTCCTTTGACAAAGACCTATCTTCCTACTTCCACTATCTATTATTTTGCACTTTATTTATAATTGTGTAGTAATAAGGAAATTAAGAATGCATTCTTTCTATAAAAAATATAAAATTATAAAAAGCATTATTTTTTCTCAATTAGGAGAAACACTGCATTCTTAGAGCCTCTTCATCTGACATATTTCACTTAGCATTATTGGCTCAGGATACATGTATTTTCCTACAAATGACTCAAGTTTGTTTTTGTAGCAAAGGCATTCTTGATTTGAACTACAAAATTGCTCATGTTTTCTCCTCGATAGTTGAGTCGTATAGATAGTTTTCATTTTGTTCTATTTTTTAGAATTCAGAAAAAGAAAGACTGAGTTGTGTTGAAAACTGATGCTCTTGATCTCAAGGAACATAGACGGTAGGATGAATGCAGTAATACAGACGGTGCATACTAAAATATTGTTGAAACAAGGAAGCTGGCAGGCTTCAAGAAAGATATGAGCTGTGTGGGGAGAGGGTTTGCCTGAGGGTAACAATTAGGGGAAAATCTGCTCCATTATTGCACTGGATTCTGCTCATGAAAACTATGTGTTAGACAGGAAGAATAGGAAGCAAAGAGAGATGAGGGATAAATGGAGACATGGTTAAAGAATAGAAAGGTAAAAACCAGAGTCAGATTAGGTCTGCTGACAAAGATGCAGAGCATCCCTAATTGTGAGACTGGTGGGAGGTGGAAAGAGGAAAAATTAAGGTTATTGTTTCAGATCTGTGCCCTTCTAAGTTGCCTGAAAACTCCAAGTAAGATGCTTGAGCCATTTTGAAACTGTGATCTTACCTTTCTTTGGCAACTGTAACACTGGTTAGATCAATGTAAGAGTCTGAGATTCAAGAATTGGACAATTGGTTTTGGTAATGCCTAAGACCTTTTGCACGTCCATTACTTCATTTTCTTCAGCTCCAAAGTGGTATGATTAAAAACATCTGTCTGCATTGTCCTGAGGATTTCGTGACTTATTATGTCTGAACTGCTTTAAAAAGTGTTGAACATATAACCATTGCTTAAAAATGTTTTCTGCTTTTTTATTGGTAAGATTTGTTAAGATATTTTGCATTGATCAATGTATTATCTCTATAAAATTAATTACACTTACAACATGCTGTCTTTGAAAAGAAACACAAAGCATTCTTTTCTGATTGAAATTCTCCCCAGAACAGTTCCCAGGTTTCACAAAATTATTGGCAATACCCTGCAACATGTTCTGCCGTTAGTGGTACAGTAATTCAATCGCAAAATAACCACCATCATTTGGTTATACACACAAATACTCATTAACTAACTATAAAGCTAGAGGGAGAAGACACTAATCAACAACTTCATAGGTGCAAAGAAATATAAGTAGACTAAGCAAAGCAAAGGGTTTGATGACCCATATTTTAAAAGAACTTTCATTTTCATTTTAAATAATGGAGATTGTTTCATTCTTTCACACTGTAATTTATGTTAGAGTTTTTAGGAAAAATGATAAATGCACCTTATTCACTCATTTAATACCAAGTATTTTTCCATCTTTGCAGATATAGAAAAGATAAATTCATGGTCCTTATTTTCTAGGGATCATGAGTTTGTCAGGAAGAAAGGGAAACATGTGCATAATTAATGGTGTTGTAATGTGATCCATTCATTGTGAAGACTTGAATTATATATTTTTGTTCCCTGTGAGAACACAGAGGTAAGAACAATTCATACAATTTCACAATGAGAAAGTTGCATAAGTTTTCCTTGAGAGATGAGTCTGTGAAATTACCAAAAGATATGGAAAAAAAAAAGAGATGAGAACATTCCAGACAGCAGGCACAGGAGGAGATTAAGTCCCTCAGAGGGCCTGGGAGAAAGCCTGACATAGGGGAACTGAGAGGACAATTAGGTGGGTAAATACCTTGCTTGCTCTGCTGCAGACATTGAACTGTACTCTCATAGGAGAAGTGCTAAATTGCATTTAGCATTGTCTGTGTAAAAAATCAAACTGGATATTTCTTTCTAGAAAGTTTATTCCACTCACCAGAACATTTTCTAGAAAATAATATAAATATTTCTCCCCTGGAAGCCATCCCTCATGGATACCTAAGATATTTTACAAGTTTTCATTTCATCTGAATTTTAGTATAAAACTATTGATTAAGTATCATCTCTATCACCCAGATAATACATTCTATCCAGTACAAATATTTGAGAGCCACTCAAAGCTGCATCAGTTCTGATTATGTGGGGTCATCTCTAATAGTCACAGAAATCTGCTACTGCTTTAGCCAAGACCGAAGCAGATCCTGATCAGGGCAGTAGAGCTACTCTTTGATCTTCCTGTGAAAGATGTTCAGTGAACCACTGTGCACATGTAGACCTGGACATCATGAGGTAGATGTTTGATATGAAGCCAAACTTATTTTCCACAAATTAACCTATGTGACTGTCACTTGATTTTCCTGAGATAAAGCCATAAAGCAGATCCAGGAAAATAACAGGGGAGCTCCCAGAAAGTGGCTAAAAGGAAATCAACTGTAGCAGAAGAATCATTTCCTAGACTGACCCTGTCTTTAAGCCCTGTTCTGCATCCCATGTTATAAGTATTACTCCACACTGATTTCAACTCTGGGTCACCACTGTTCATTCTTTTCCTCCATTAGTCCCAAAAGGACCATGGAGGTTATAAATTAAGCCATAGAGTCCTATTGAAGACCAGAATAGCTCATTTCTAAGTTGATACACTTAACTAATTCAAGCTGCTGCAATACCATTCCATTGTAGGCATCAAGATGAGCATGCTGGGTGGGAGAGAATCCTCAGTGGTCTTTCTCCAAAAGCTCTTTCTAAGTGAAGCTGCTGTCAGGGTGTATCAGTGAGATCCAAGGGGGAGAACTACTGTGCAGTTTGCTGTGCCTTTCATGGAAAGAGATTTTGATGATTCTACTTAAAGAACAAACAGTCCTTAGTGATTTTCCAACAGGAATGGTTTTGTGTTGCTAAAGGTCAGACTCTTCAGTTAAGTGTCTCTGCAGACTTCACCACTGTAATGGGCTAGGAGGTCAAATTATATCATCAGTAAGATCTCTGTTACATCACTGGGGGAGGGGTGAATTAAGAGCCACACTCTTCCTCTGCTTAAATAATTATGTACCTCTATGTATATCTTGCACTTCCTTTGCTCAGAAAATGGTGATCTTTTTAACTTAGCCACACAATGAACTTTGCAAAGTGTGCCAAATAAAAGAGGCTCCTATTTTGAGCTGCTTTTTAACTAAGAATATTTTATACTACTGCACCTACATAGTCTTTAACACCCTGACATTATGTAAATTAAATATGTTAATCCTCAACTCTGTGCAATCTTCTCTCATTTAAACTTTTTTCTCCTTTGTTATCAGAGAAGAGAAACAAAAAGTTAAAGAAAAGAGGTAAGAAAAGACTCCTGCCAAAAATAATAGCTGTGTTCAATGGTTTCCCCAGGTTTCTTATTGTTTAAAATGTGCTTTTTCTGCCAAGGTCCCATTTAAGTGCATTACCCTTACATGCTAATGGACTAATTAAAATATGAATAAATAAAAAAAAACATTTCCTATAAACTTTTGTTCACCTCTTGCAAATTTAGGAGTTATTTTGTACTTGGAGTAATCAAGAATATCTTTTATTTTATTGATTTCTTGCTAGGAAAACTCCTGGCCCTCAGTTCAGCACAGACCTAGGACCCCATAGTGGTTCATGGGGCTGGGCAGAAATGTTAGAGGCACAAGGGCTTGGCTGAGTTTTGGTTATGAAACCTTTATATTAGTGTTTAGCGATGCTCTCAGTCTTAGTTTCCTTATACATAAGTTTATCTATCCTCAAAGGGAATTATAAAGAAGAGACACTTTTTACAAAAATTTTCGTACATCTTTCTGTCCCAAGATACAAAAATTGCATCTGAATCATCTTTTCTTCTAATCAGTACAGGCCAAAGCATAGGAATATTTGACAAATCTGTTCAGCCCACATACATGGTCTTGGAAATGTAGGGTGCAGAGGGTTATGGGCATTTGTGGATGCTGATCTGTCACCTGGCTAGATGAAGAATACTGGCCACACCAGCACATCTCAGGTGTCTTAGTTAAAAAAAAAAAAAAAAAAAGAAAAAGAAAAAAAGAATGTGGTGCAGTGAATTGGATTCACAAAGGCACCCTTCTTATCTAACTATGGGTACTTGAGTTGGTTAACTATTGAGTACTGATGAATATCTGAGAGGCTACTGTTGTTTTACAGAGAAGTCATCTTGAAAATGTGTGGATGTGGCAATGCATGCCTGTAACTACAACACTGAGTGCACTGTGGCAGGGTCTCTGCAAGTTCCAGGCCCACATGGGCCACTCAGTTAAGTTCCAGGCCAGCCTGAACTACAGAGGAAGACCCTATCTACAAAACAAATTTGAAAAAAGAATGTCATTACGACCTGAACAGATTATACACTACCTCAAATTAAATAAAACATCTGGGAGTAAGAGATTGCATTTGTCACTCATCTACAATGCTAGTCTCTCTCATGGAGCCATTCTTAGAGCATTTTATTTAATCTGCCTGACTAGTTATGAGGTTTAAGAAACATTACTTTCATTTTGACAAGGAAAATGCAATTTTAGACCTCATCTTATGAACATAATTTCATTTATGAATATGCTTGACTTTTACATGTTTATGTAAACCAGAGGATGAATGGGCAACAAGACTGATAGAGAAAATTACTCCAGTAGGAGGACAAAGAATTGATACAGAAAAGCAGGCCAGACTGAGCTGATGGTTGTGCATTAGAATTTTTCATGGTGAAAACGTGCTGAGTGTAAGGGTGTGAGCCCTCACTCCACAGAACCCAAGAATCCTCTGGAAAACAGATATTTCTGGCTATGGGCCTGAGATAATTTGTCTCTTCTGACTTTCTAACCTTTTAGATGTAAGAACTTTTCTCCTATGACACCAAAACTTTTCTTCACGTTGCGTCATTTAGGCGACACATGCTTCAGGTTCCTTGCTTTGCCTAAGGCCCATTTCTCATCTAATATAGGGGTGCGGGGCACAATGCTAAATTTCTAATGTCTGCTGCAGTTCTCATGGTTTACAAGAATACCAAACCAGTGGTCTATCTTGTGAGTACCTGAGGAATATATAAAAACCTCTACAAAGAGGAGCCAAAGGATGTCAATTCTTGAATGGAAAAACCAAACTTGGCAGTCTTAGGATTAACATCAATATCACTGTAAATATCAATCCTTCCTACCTGTGGCTGCTAGGGAATGGTACCACCTTGACTGACTTGATTGAATGAGCCTTGGAGGGTCATAGAGATGTGGTCCTAGAACCCGTGTCTGATCCTTGATCCTTCCTCTCTGGTAATGGTGCCCTGTTCTCCTTCCTCACCACCATGAACTACATAGGTGTGACTCACTATGCCTTTCTCCAGTGATGCATTGGCTTTGGAACCACATGACTATGGACTAAAGTGCCTTGAAACTGGAGCCAAATTAAAGCTCTCTCATGCAAGATGTGAGTATAAGATATATACATACAGCCACAGGAAATTGACTAAAAGAAGCACGAATCTCAAACTGGCCTAAGATTTTTAAGTGAGCCATATGTCCAATATTCTCTTATCCATTCACAGACTACTTGAGTGAGTACTCTATTCAGCAACAATGCCAGAAAATGAGAATATATTCCTACAAATGTTATCCATGCTCCAAAGGAGGCTGTAGTCTGCTAGAAGAGAAAATGACCAAGGAAAAAAAATGATTCATTATATCAATATTCATTGAGACACATTCATGGGAGAATTAAAATAGGTGCACTGGCAAAATAGCAGAAGGAATTCTTTTATAGAAGGGATGACATTTAAAACTGTGCACTGGGAAAAGAATCGAACTTTTTGCAGGGAAGAGGAAGAGTTTCCATGTAGAACAATAGCATACATGGTACTCTGAGATTGGAACGAAACAGCTCCAATTTGGAAGAAAATCTTCCTTATGTGGAAGCACTTTGGTTGATGGATGCTTGTTCCTGACTCTGTACTGTTGCCTCATGCACCAAGCTATATATGACAAATCTTAATGGACATGAAAAATCTAATATCCAGTACCACAATCTTAACAGGAGAACTTAGCACAAGTTTGTCCTAAAAAGATAGATCAAGCAGACAAAAACTTAGCAAAGAAGTAGTAGAACTGAACCAGAACTTGGAACAACTGATCTTAGTGGACATAAACAGTTTGTTCCACCCAATTATTTCTGAATACACTTTTTTTTCAGCTGCACATGGAACATTTTCTAAAATAGACCACATACTAGTCCGTAGATTATGCTTACGTGTATGAAAGAAAACAGAAACTATCCCATGCATATTGTCTGACCACAGTGCAATGAAACTGGATATAAATGACCAAATAAACTACAAAAAAAAATCCCCAGAAATAAATGGGAATTAAACAACACCCACCTCAACAACCAATGGGTTCCAGAGGAAATTAAATAAGAAATTAAACAATATCTACAGTTTAGTGAAAATTCAAACACAGCCTACCGGAATTTGCAGGCCATCTCTTTTACTCCTATCTGCCAATAGGGACTACAGCCTTAGTCCTCTACCCTTAGCCTTTCCCTTGAGGTTCAGCTTTCAAGTCTGATCTTAACACTGACATTCTCAACAGCATAGTTCACAGATACCTCAAAGTTAGCTTATCCAAGGCAAATTTATTGTTTTCTCAGTCCCTAACTTCTTCCTATATTCTCTGACCTCCTCTACTTCACAATCACATCCAAATAGTAACCAAAATCCAGCAGGATAGTTTTGGATGATTTCCCCGTAAGTTTCCTCATTGTTTCTCTTATTTTCCTTTTCCTCTTCCTATTCTTTGCCAATCTGCTGTTTCCTCACTATTTCAGGTTTCCATTGTCTCCTTCTCAGGGTATTATCCTAAGCTTTGTTTGACTTTTCATTCTTTAGCCTAGGAATTATTTTTATAAATCCCCAATCTGGTGGTATCACATGATGGATGTGTTTCTATAGATTCTTTGTTGCTTCATGGGAAAGTTCAAGCCTTGACAGAAAAAACTCTATCTGGAGCTAGACCATTTTTCTTGTTATTGTTCTCCTAGAAATACTGGATTACTTATGATTATGTATTTTCTTAAGTATCTTTTTAGTAAACCTTTATTTACATAAAGACAAATGTTCTAAGTTGCCTCTGCCTTTGTGCATAAGATCCCTATCACCTGAAATACCCTTCCTACCTGGAGTGGCAATCAAAGGTTTTTTAAATACATGGTTTCCTTCTAGAAGCTGAATTGAGAAATTTGAGGATATGCTTGTCTTCTTGGTTAGCACAACGGGCTCACTTTGTAGCCTTAATTTTTTTTCAAGTCTAGGGATCTCTTCTTCATTATTGCATTTCTGTATCTTCTAAGCACTCTGGCACAAACTAGAACAACTGATACAGGGAGAGTTCTTGAAGGGACACGTGCAGGAATTGTGAACAGAAAAAAGTCTCTTTAATGAAACACTTTCCTCTGCATTTCTGAAAACTTGAAAATAGACAGCATGCTTATAACCACAATAGAGAAATCACAACCTTGTTTAAATGTCAAGTCATCTTTAGAGAGAACAAGGTAAGTTGAGAAGAATGTGTCTGAAATCAGCAAAATGCCTCCCTTTTAAAGGGCTGTTTTTCTCCATCAGTGTGATGAGAACAGGGACAGACCTTCTGTGCCAACCTGAAAATCAAGCCTTGACATATCTCCACCTTTAAGCCAGTCAATAACCTCATTGATCATTCAGGAAGCTGTTACAGCAATGGGCTCCAAGTATAAAGCTCTGAAGATAGGGTAGAAGAGAAGAAATTTGGTCTTCTTCAGGCTTAGCTTTAACATTTGATTGATGTTATCCCAGGATGTTTATTGAAGCTTCATCATTCTGGCTTCCTTGTAAAGAAAAGGTTTTAATTTTTATCTGTTGTGAACATGCTAATTTCTGAGATATTAAAAAATAGTAAGATAAAGACAAAGGACAGAATTCACATATTTGACTTTCTTATGCTGTGCTTTTTTGTTTGTTTTACACCAGGTATCAAACTCAGCACCTGGTGCTTGCCAGGCAGGTACTTATGCTGCTGAGCTATCTTCCTGGTCTCAGACTGTGCTTTGTAAACCAGGAATGATTTTATTCTCCCAGGGAATATTGAGAAAAGCAAGAGACATTTTTGTTTGTCGCAGGGGGAGATGCTAATGGCTTCTGACCATAGAGTGGAAGACTACTACTACTAACCATCTTACACTACAAATAACAGCCTCCCCTTACCAGAGAATGATACAGTCTGACATGTCAATATTGGTGAACAACTTGAGCTATAATCAGTGGCACTAACTGATCCAGTGACATGAAAACAGACACTTATAAGTCTGAGGCAATCACTTATTCATCCGAATGTAACAGGATGATTGAGCTCGTCACTGAACAGTTTTCCATATTTGGTGTTGAATAATTTTCTTTTCTACTCATCGCTACATTTTTAAATTTATTTTTAATATTTTTCTTGGATTTTATCCTTCACTGACACAAAATCGTACCTAACTTATGGGTGAAAGTGTGATATCTTGATTCATATATGCACTATAAAATGAGCCCCTGGAGGCAAGTAGCTTACCTGTCACTTCAAATATCTATCAAGATGTGTGTGTGTGTGTGTGTGTGTGTGTGTGTGTGTTTGTGTGTGTGTGTGTGTGTGTGTGTGTGTGTGGTGCAAATATTTAAAGTCATCTCAGCCAGACTTCTTCAAATGTATACCACTGTACTGTGTCACCCTACTCCACCCTGCAGCACCAGAGCTTCCACTTCTCACATCCCACTTTCCGCTCTCCGCAGCCTCTGGTAGCCTCTGTTCTATTGTCTACCTCTATGAGCTCAACTTTTTAAAAATTCCACATATGAATGCAGTCACACCATGATTGTCTTTCTGCGCCTGATTTAATTCACTGAACCTAATATTCTCCAGGTTCACCCATGTCAAGGAAAACTATAGGACTTCATTCTTTATTGGGCACAAAGTATCCACGATACAATTATGATAAATTTTCTTTACCTATTTATCTGTTCATGAAGTTGTGAGGCTGAAACTATCTGCATTCCTATGGTTATTGCAGTACTATTAATAACATCCAATATGAACTCAAATAAGGTATTATATAAATAATGCCTAGTAACTCTAATATCAAAAACAAAAGTTATGGGAACACTCACTTGGAACTTCCTTCCTGTCCCTCTGCCAGACAGGAGCTTTCTTTCCCCTAATAAATATATTCCACTCATTACAAAAAAAGTTAAAACAATGTAAAATAGGAAGCAACAATTTAAGTCAATATGAACACATGGAAAAATGAGAATCTACTCTGCCTAAATTATTTATTAAAGTATATAAATTGATATTAAATGAATCATACAAGTACATCCTGCGAACATCAAGAAATTATCTTCAGGGAATTCCACTAACATTTGAAACTTTCATTTGACAAAACAGAATGGAGCAAAATTGAAGAGATACAACAAATAAAACTGGTGCTATCTCCAGCTTTTCTTTCTGAAGAATCTAAATTATCAAAATTTGAGGGAGAGATTTTTCTTTAATGAGAGCCTTCAGCAATGTGTGCCACTGATAAAGACAGACTCGGGGTGAAGAATTGCAGCATGACTGAATGGAGGTCCTTCTGTAGACAATTTACTATACTTCAACCTTCAAATTTTCCTATTATACTCCCCTTCGTGCTGTCACTGGGAAAATAACCATAAACCCAGTTAACAGTGAGACTCTCCTCACATTGACAGACTTGCGTCTTAGAATAAATGGCTTTGCGTTCTCAGACCCAGCCCTGTAGTGTGGAAAGAAGATAAGACAGAACAAGGGGAAATACCTGCAGACTGATTCTCAGCTCCTCCGTCATTAGAAGTGAGGAGAAACTGATTTTCTCTTTTCTGGTTATCTATTGTGCTGGAATGAACTATCAGACCAAAATTCATGCCTCCAAATATCACCTTGTCGCAGTTGGATCTCAATATTTTTTGATCCAGAGCACATCATTTTGCTTGGTGGAATGCCACTTCCGCTGTGACTCTGCCTCTGTTTCATCATTTTTCTTCTCCTTTTCCCATGTTCCTTTCCTTGAGGCTGGGCTGGGTTTTTCACCAGTTAGAGCAGTTAGAATTTTTCTATGGACTCAGCTGGGATTTCCTGTGGGTGGATAGAAGCTGAAAATGTTCACAGCTCCACGTGGAAGTGTCTGTCTGTGCACTCACAGGCCAGCTCAGATATAAAGGGAGGTGAGGCTTACCCCCTATGTCAGTTCAGAAGGTGCCACAGTCTGGGCCACCATTTCTAAACTGCCATGCTCTAGCTTCAACAAATCTGCCTGTAAAATAAATGACAAATATATGTCCCAAAAGTTTTATGAAAATGTTGCCATTTTATAAGATGTAGTAAGGAAAGAAAAGAGTAAAGGGAAAGGAGAAAAGAGTCAGAAAACAAACTAAAACCTGCTTATATATGAGATTAATTTCACCGAATTAGTTGACTTTGAATTTTTTTAAAATTAACATCTATACTTTGGGTTCTTGTAGGGATATCATCCATCATTTCTACTCTTACCTCAACATTTACCTCAGTATGACTGTTGGATATTTTTGTCTTGGATTCCAGTGAAATTATTTAGAGACTAGGTTTCACTTAGAATCAGGCATCTCTTTATTAAACTGCAATTTCTCTATCTATAAAATTCTAAGAATACTTGTACACACCTCGAGGAGCTTTCATGAGAATTTCTTGAATAACCGCAGCTTTTCATATTAAGGAGTGAGCTGCCAACCTCCAAATATTTTGTACAACCAAATACATATGAATGAAGTAAACCTTTCCTTGGTTATGAAAGTTACCTGATTGTATCAACTTGAGTAAGAAACACCCAATGAAGTTGGCTCAGCGTAGCTCTGGGTGCGGAGTGCTCACCCGAGAGAGCGTAACATCCAGAGTGGTATAAAAGGCAAGTGGAGAAGCAAGACTGATGTCTGTTTCTTTGGAGGGGCTCCAGTCTTGACCATCTCCATGGACATGTCTCCCGGCTTCCAGCACAGATTCTTCAGCTTCACACAAACCGGTCAGGCTCCTGATACAGAGTAGCAAGGAGTACTAGCTAGGCAGAGCTCTGGACCTGCTACTGGAGATTTTGGAGCTCCAGGGCACAGATAGCACATGGTATTCTTCCACACCTGACTTTGTGAGTGGCTGCTATAGGTCAATGTAAATTCATCTGTCTATCTATCTATCTATCTATCTATCTATCTATCTATCTATCTATCCATCTATCTATCGATTTTATCTAAATCTTGCATTACATATGTTTCTATAGTAATTGCTCACTGACAGTGTTTTAAATGAATAAACAAGGAAATATATTTATCTGTCTCACTTAGCTATTTGCTACCATTCATTCTCATAGTATAAACCCTCAATTTTATGCTGAGGCTAGTGAATTTCTCTCTCCATCACTGATAGTCTGCCTTTTGTTTACCTCCAGATTAGTGCATACAACATCTTTTATACTTTACATTTTCAAAAATCAATTCATGTCCTGAGCATGTTTGATCAAATAAATAGGTCAGTAAACACACACACACACACACGGTGAGAGAGAAACAGAGAGAGAGAGAGAGAGAGAGAGAGAGAGAGAGAGAGA
>PVKN010022494.1:0-15133 GCA_004027915.1 Capromys pilorides
ATCTGTTTCACAGTAGCAGCCTAAACTCTGGTATCGGGTCATTCCAGAACAATTAAATCAGAAAGTGTGGGTTTGGGCCCTCATGCTGGTTCTTTTTAAACTTTGAATGGGACACTTGGGAGCCTTTGGGGTTGAGGACCACAGGTAGCCAAGGTTGGCAGTTGTCACTTGATCATGTTTAATAAGCATTTATCATCAGCCTTGTACATGCCAGGTACTCCAGACCCTAGAGACAGGAAATGAGCACCACAGGAAATGGTGCTCCAGGACACATAGGCAGGAAGCCTAAACTTGAGGGGTCACAGGGAGACAGACAGTGTGACATATGGAAAGTGACTGGGGACAGTGTTCTATGACCCACTGAATGGCTAAGGGGAACTGCAAGGAAGGGGCCTTGGGTTGAGGCTTAGTGACAGAGGATGTGCAGCCTCCTGGGTGTCTGGGAGGTGATCCTCCAGGTGGAGGGCAAGGGGGCACAGGCCTGAGTTGGGCAGGAAGCAGGAAGAGGGGTGTGCAGCGGGACAGTGATGACAGGAGCACAGCGGAGGCACAGACAGCCGTGCAAAGCTGCCTGGCCTGGGGGACGGATGTCAAGTGTGCGGGAACTGGGGGGACTCTGGGTCTGGAGACCTCCATAGAGGGGGGGTCCTGGTTGGTTCTGGCTGTCCACAGAGCCTTGAGGACCATGGGGCAGGGAAGGACTAGGCAAGTGGTCTGGTGAGAGTACAGTGACCCTCATGGTGGAAGGGAGCACCAGCAACTCCCCAGGCCAAGCGAAAGGAGATCCTGACAGGACAGAGGGCAAAGGTGGCCCCTCGGTGCCCCTGTAGTGCACTGAAGCTTCCTGGCCCTGCCCACCACTCCACCATCCGCACTGGAGATGGGGCCGAATGAGGGTCAGTGTAGGGCTGAGCCTCGGCCTGGGTTCCAGGAGACCACTCCGGCTCCAAGTGTTGTCAGGGAGATAAAGACTTATGGGGGTCTGTGCAAGGGGCTGAGAACAGACCCGTCCTGGGGGCTGGGAGTCATAGCACTGAGAGGCAAGACAGGTGGCAGCTGTAGAGGCCCAAGCCAGGCACTGAGCCTGCCTCCATGTTCCTGCCAGACGGAGGCGATTCAGGTGGGACGTAGGACACAAAGTTCAGCAGCCATGGAGGACACTCTAGGCCACAAGGACTGTGAATCCAGAGGAGGGGGCCTTGCTCTGCCAGGCACCAGTGTAGTGCTGTCAGGGTCATAGGGACTGAGTGGCTCAGGGACCTCAAAGGGCCGGACAAGAGGGCAAGAGGGAGCTGGGGGGCCACACAGGCAAGGAGGAGTGGAAAGGAGCCAGGGCAGGGCAGCTTCACTACAGGAAACCAAGGCATCTCCCAGATGCAGCAGCTGGCCCAGCACTCCACAGGCATCATGCCTGGCTGGCACTGCTGCTGGGTCAGGGGCTGGGAGCCACTCAGGAAGGGTCTCAAATGGGGCCCAAGTAAGGCTGGGGGGGCTGGGTCCTCAGACAGAGTAGGGGCAGCTGGGAAAACCCAGGAGCCAGAGCTGATGAGGAGCAGGATGGGGTGGATGGGGGTGTACGAGCCATAGTGTGTGTAAAAGAGAAGGAAAAGGGTGAGGGTGTCTTTGTGAGTGTGTAAGCGCATGTGTGCCTATGTGTAAGAGTGTGTGTGCACCTGCACATGAAGGTGAGCATGTGTCTGTGTATCTGTGTGTGTCCATGGATCTGGATTTGAGTTTGGCGTGTGTGTGTGTGTGTGTGTGTGTGTGTGTGTGTATGTGTGTGTCTCAGCAGAGGGGGAGGGTCCAGGATGGGAGGGACATTCAGTGCCAGGTGTAGGCTAGACCTGTCCCCCAGGACACAATGATCACCAGTACTTGGCATGGTGCTGAATTCCGCACAGCAGCCTGAGCTCAGAGGCTGAGGGGTGCATCACTGATTTTCTCCACAAACTTTCAGGGTGAAAAATCACCTTAAGAAGGTGGAACTGGCCCCAAACTCAATAGGACAAGCTTGGGGGAGAACAGATACAACAGGAGTGGCCCAGCTGCTAGCATGCAAGGGATCTGCTGCACCGGATGTGTTGTGAAGGGGGCTCTCCAGGAAGGGATGCAGAGGGCTGGGGGCTCCCAAAGCCTGGGGGTTCACATGGGCACCTGGCTGGGCCAGGCAGAATATGGGCTGCCTTTCGCAGCAGGACAGCCAGGCAGAGTCCTGGTCCCAAATGCTGCAGAACGGCAGGAGCGTGGCCAGTGCCGCTTCTCCCACAGAGCTGAGAGGGATTCAGGGGTCCCTCCCATATGCCAAGTGGGAGCTGGGTGACTGGGAGCCCCGGGATTGATGTTTTCCCAGCCGACTCCTGGGGCTGAACCTGCCCTTTACTTTGAGGAACCTGAGGCTCCTAACATTTCCCTGAATGTAGCTGTCTACTTAAGTCTGTTAAAAGTATCATATAAAAACAAAACAAAAAAAGCTTTGTCTGAGTCTATTTTCTGTGGCTATAATAAAATACCCTATAGATAAATAAAAAGAGTTTATTTCAATTTTGATTCTGAAGGCTGGCAAGTCCAAGAACTGAGTGCTGGCTCAGTCTCCCCTGCCAGGGCTTCCTTCTGCATCTAGCCATGGTGAGGATGTCACAGGGTGGGGCCGCCTGAGCCCCTGGCTCATCCTCCTCCAAGGAAGTTGCTGACACTACGCAGGTCCCTCTTCACCACTTGTCTAACCCCGATCTCCCCCCAAAGCTTCCCCCTCCAACACCAAAGACAAGGGACTTGGGGACTGAGGTTCTGAAGTGAGTGAGGATTTCCAGGGGACACAAAAGTCACAGCAAGGCTGATTTTCTAATTAACTTAAAAGCACACTGAGGTCTGGGGTGTCCTCTAGGAAATGCTGTATAGAAATGTGAAAATGTGCTGCTCCCTATCGGACACTCCGCAGGCCCGGTGAGAGGAAGGTGAGAGACGGCTGAGAAATGCCGAGCTTTGGTGAGAGAAATGCACTGGACCTCGAAAATCCAGACCAGCTCGACTCAGAAGCTCACCCTGTTCTACATCAAAAGGCTCCGCCCCAAGTGAGAGCGTGACTGGCAGGCAGTATGGGATTCGAGGCAACCGCTGCACACGGTGCCTGGAGACAGCTGCCCAGCAGAGCCCGAGGAGGGCTCCTGCAGCCACACATGCAGGAACACACAACCCACTTAAAAATGGACGAAGGAAACCTCTCTACAAAGATGTGTAAGGAGAAATCAGCCAGTGCCCTCAACGTCTCTCATCAATGGAGCAATGCGAGGCGACATGGCACATATCAAGAGGCTCCTCCAGCCCGACGGGAGCCCCACAGGAGGTGGCAAGTGTGGGTGGGGTGTGGGGAGTGTGAGACGGGAGCCCTGGTGCCTCGAGGGGTGGGGGGAGCAGAGTGTTGCAGCCACTGCGGAAAACAGTATTGCGAGTCCTCAGAAAGTGAAAAATACAATTATGATAGGATCTAGAAGCCCCACTTGTGGCTAGAGACCCAAATCATCGAAATCTGGGACTGGAGTAGATCTCTGAACACCCATGCTTATCACAAAATTATTTATGATGGGCAATGGTGGGAGCATCCCACATGTTTACCAGCAGATAAACAAATCATAGTGTGGACGTACAATAGAATATGCAGAGCCATAGGGTGCAAAGAAATATTGGACATAACTACAAGACGTCATGCCAGGGGTCAGGGAGATAGCTCTGTGGAATAAGTGCTTGCCTGACAAGTGCAAGGTCCTGAGTTCATTCCTTGGTACCACACACACACACACACACACACACACACACACACACAAAGTCATGTCAAGGAAATAGGCCAGCCACAATGGAAACTCACTCAAGGACACAGGGCAGCCAGGTTCCTAGAGAGAGGGGGCAGCATGGTGGCCAGGAGCTGGATAGGGTGGGAGAGGAAGCTGGGGTGCAGTAAGGACAGAGCTACTGCCTGAGAGGCTGACATGTTCCGGAGAGGGATGGGGACAGCAGTGCTGGCTGCAGAACTTAGGAGAGTACTTTATGTCACTGTGCACATCAAAGTGATTAAAAGTGGTAGGTCTTAGGTAGGTTTTAGCACAATAAAAATAGCATAGCATAGGAGCTTCGGAATTTCAACATGTGCTAAAATGAGATACCAGTGTCTTATTTTTTTCTTTATTCTTAAATTTAGTCTTTTTCCTTCCGCTTCTGAAGTTATAGTTCCTATCCTGCTTCCCTGGGTGCTCTGGGTCCTGGCTGTCCTGGCCTCAGAGGCCAGGTCCCCTGAAATGTGAGTGGCTTAGTGTGGGGTCCTTCTGGGTAGTTGTTTTAAGTTAGGACCCAGAAAAGTGGAACTGTCCAATCCAGGAAGCTAGCTGAAAGACTGATATCTGGGAAGAGGAGGGGAGGGGGTCCCCTGACAGTCTCATGGCCTCCCAGAGCCTCAGGAGATTTTCTCTGGGATCCTCAGAGCCTCCCCACAAGCCCTCCCACTGTTATGCTTGATGTAGGACATCACCTCCCTCTGTGAGCTGAGGCCAGGGCTCCATCTGACCACACTCCCTACCCATCTTCAGAACCCATGATCCCAGGAACCCTGTCCATACAGTCAGAAGCTTCTCTACTGTTCTTACCTCCACTTTTGCTAAGTTTCAAGGACCCCTGTGAAGCCATAGCCTACAGCCTTCATGCTTGGTGCCTTGTTGTCTATAGCTCAGTGACAGGAGCCTCACAGTGCAGGAGCAGCAGGGTGTGAATGGATGTGAGGAGAAGAGGAGTTTTTCCCACCCTCAGACTCACTGTGTGGAAAACACCTGGCCTTCCTACTGGGACAGGGATCTCAGCATCTGGCTTGAAAATGCCATGCTGTGCCTGTGCAGTGTGAGCTCCGCCTTGGGGAACATGAGGCCTCCAGGCTCTCCACAAAGATCCCCACACCGGAACCCAGTCCCTGCTTGTGGGCTCCTACACACTACAAGGCAAGTGGACCAGTTCTCAGGGAGCAGCTTCCAAACTTGGCCTAGTTCCCATAGAGAAGAGACAGGAAACTTGGAGGGGTCTGCAGCTCAGCCTTCGCTGTCAGAGCCAGGCAGGCTGCCATGAGCAGGGGGTGTGCTAACAGAGCAGGCAGGTTGTCCTCCAAACAAGAACTTCCAGTGAAGAGCTGGGTTTAAAGCTGTCATTGGAGAAGAGAGGCCCTCTGGGGAACTGGTTCCCTGGGGCTCATTTTCCCTTGCTCACAACCCAGGTGCTCAGAGACAACTGCAGCCATGGCCCAAGGTGGCCTAGCTATTTCTTGCCCTGGTGGCCGACTTTGGCATCATCAATGTGGTGCTGGTTTTTCGAGGCATGCAGAATGCAAGAACTATGGGGTCTGAGAAGCTTCCACACAGATTGCAAAGGAAGGCCTGAAAGGTGAGGCAGTGCATGGAGCTCTAAGAGTGAAGCCAAGATTACACCGGAGGGCCCAGAAGCTTAGAGATGCCAGGCATGTGGAAAGTCTACTGAGGAAAGTCACAGGCTATGAACAGAGCCAGCACAAGAGGCAGCTGTGTGGTCAGCAGTGGAGGCTTCAGGGGTGAGGCCACCCAAACCTTTGACGTCACATTTTGCCATAACTTGCCAGGCTGCTGTATGTGGAACTATAAGACTTGCTGCTTCCCCACTAGGTTTTAGACTTGCTTCACTTCTGTTCTTTTCTATGTCTCTCTCTCTTCCTTTAGGAATGAGGATCTTTATTGTGTGCCATTCTATTTCAGGGTTGGTAACTTCCTTTTCGAATTTCTCAGAGCTTCCCAGCTAGGAGTTTGCCTTGAGTCTCAGAGGCAACTTGGACTTGGACTTGAGCAATACTGTGTCTATTAAGATTTAGAGGAAGGGGCTTGTGCCTTTGGGTTGTATGTAGAATAGTTACATTTTACTAGGTAGAATTATGATGTAGCTGTTGTTTGTGTCTGAAGATTAAGCATGGTTCAAGGAGATGTGTGTGAAGAGATGTTGGCGAGGGGTGGAAGGAGATGGTTCACCTTGATCATCAACTGTCTTTCTGAGAAACATCTGCAGAGGCTGTTGGATCGTGAAGGTGCTCTACCCATTGGTAGATTACAGTGTGCTGTGAGGGTGGAGGAGTAGAGGCTCCCTGCAGGCTGCCTTTGGAGGGTAGGAATATGTCTTGCTGGTCTTTCCCTGTGCTCTGTCTCCTGGTTTCACCACCACACTGGATTTGCACCAAGCCCACTCTTTTATCTGTGAAGAGGTGACCTTGGGGTCATCCAGCTACAGGGAAAGGGATTCCCATTGCAGGGGTGGATATACATTTTTGAGAATTCTTCCAGGTTGACTAAAACCAAAAGTGACAAGTCAATGCGCATAGCAGAAATTCACCTTCGAGTGTTGCAGTGTGTGAGAATCCATGTGGGAAATGTATCCCTAAACAGAAATTGTCACCCCCAGGGTTTGTCATTGTAAAACAACTCCTACAATTCTCTTCTCTTTCACTGCTTGATTTTTTTTTTTTTGAGGAGGTTTATTTGTTTATTTTATTTATTTTTTTTTGGTTTTGGAGCTGAGGACTGAACCCAGAGCTTTCAGCTTGCTAAACAAGCATTCTACTGCTGAGCCAAATGCCCAGCCCCTCTCTCACTGCATCTGAGAACATACAGTGGACCCTCTGGTGTGAGTTTGAGAGCAGTTTGCATTTGCCCTCGAGAGCTCCGGGTCCTGCTCACTGGCCACAGTGTGGTCTTGCCTCACCTCCTTGTGGAGCATGCTGCAGAGGTGACTGCATGGCAGGCAGGGCCCTCTCTATGGCGGGGCTGCTCCACGGGGCCTCAGGAGAGAATGAGGACGAGGAAGGGTGGAGGAGGCTGAGCTGAGGTGAGCCTCCCTCTCCCTTTGACTTCTACTTTGGTTGGGGCTGGGGCCTGGGGCTCGCTCTTCTTGAGGACTTCTCTGTGAGCTCGGTAGAGCTGCTGCCGTCCAGCATAGCATCACACTGGGCTTGTGCTCGGAGCATTGGGAGCTGGCAGAGGGGCGCTGCCTAAGCCTCAGGGCAGGCCTTGCAGTGGGCAGGGAAGGATGCCCCTGGGTGCTGTAGAAGGCAGTCAGTAAAGGGCAGGGCCTATGTATGACAGAGAGAACTGGCTATGAAGACAGAGACACATACACTCAGTTAAGAGTTAACGTGAGCCAAACAACCAGTTAGGCTGAGAAAAGGACAGCCATAGGGTAAGACTGGGCAGAGAAGAGCCGTAACTTCCAGGAAGGCAGCTGCTTAGCACAATCTGCTAAATTAGTTGACCTTAGTGCTCCCTAACTTCCCACTGAAATTAGAAATGGAAAACAACCAGTTTTCTTCAAATTAATTTCCCTTAAACTCCACATTACAAAGCCTCCTGTGCTCTGCTTATCCACCTAAGACCAAGACAAAGAGAGCCCTTGGCGACCCCTCAGGAGTGCTCCTACCCAGGAGCTGTTTCTCCTCCTGTGTTTCTAACACATCCTCGCCTAACTTCTTCTTTTGCGCGCAGTTTCCTTCTTTGGCTTTGTGAGGCAACAAACTCATTTGGTACAGTAACAGCTGCTTCAGTATCATCACCTTTCGATGTGTGACCTCCCGGGTCCCCAGAGGTCAGGCTCCTCAAGGTCACACAGCTGCTGTGGTGGAGAAACTGCTCTGGGGTGCTATGTCACCCATGATGCGCTCTTCTTTTTGGCTGTCCAACACCTCAGATATGTGTCACAGGGACGGAAGGGGACCGACTCTGTCCAACCCAGAAAATCTGGGACCTTAGAGGCCATCATGGGCTGCTACTTGAAGCTCTACCTTGCAGGACGAGGAAGGAATGTGGAGTTGGAAGTCACCAGAGAAATTGGGGCTGAACGGTGACTGGAGTTAAGGACCCCAAGTCTGTCTCCATGAGCCACTGGGTGCGAGGAGATGAGTGAGCACAGCCCTGGCTCTGGACAAGTCCTCAGCAAATGGTAGCCATTATTTTATTTTATTTTTTAAATGTATTTGGTTGTTCCAGGGTCTCACTATGCAGCTCATACTTCTGTTCATCCTCCTGTCTTCAGACTCCTTGGTTCTGGGATTACAGGTGTGCAACAGTATTCTCTGACTCTGTGGCCGGCTTAGCCTGCCCTGGGGGTGGGGCCTGTGAGGCATGTAGTGCGGGGATCGAACTGGGGTCCCTGTGCTTGCTTAAGCAGGTGCTGAGCTATCTTGTTGGCCTTGTAGGTGTTGTTATTATTATTATTACCTTATATGTTTTAGAAAGGGCTCTATAGGGTGTTCAGGGTCTCACTACTAGATGGGACTCGTAGTGATCTGCCTGTTTATAGACTCCCAAGAGCTGGGATTATAGGCACACGCTGCCACACCCAGTGTCAATTGCCAGCTCAGTGTGCCCCAGAGGGCGGGGTCAGCACAGCAGGCCCGGGATGGAACCACCGGCCCCAGCACCTGCTTGCAGGTGCTTTAATCTGCTGAGCTATTTGGCTGGCCCAGCTGTTATTTTTGAATCGCATGTGGTTTGAACAAAATCTGGCTGGGGCTCAAATTTCTTGATGGCACCAGGGCAGAAGCAGCACGTTAGCTGTCACGATACCTTTGCTGAAGAAAAGTAGACCTTCTGCTTGCTGCCGGAAGAGGTTCCTTTAGGCTGGGTACCTCGGGGATCCTACGTGGTGCGTTGCAAACCGGCCCGGGGCTCCCAGCAGCCCCTGCGCTTGGCCTGGGCGTCACTTCCCTTGCCCTGCTGGCTGCTCTTAGCAGAGCTGGATAAAGAGCGCCTTCTTATTTCCTTCTGCTGCATCATTTGATTAAGATGTTATTAAATGATAATTATGCAAAATATTGTTTTGAAGATAAAAAATAAGTAGGCTCACCAGACTTCTCAGGCGGTGTTTTCAGGTGCGCTTTGGGCTGCCTGCGCCCGGCAGCCCCTTTCTGGGGCCTCCTGAGTCAGTGGCCTCAATTCCAAGTAGAGCAGACGGGAGCTGGCCTGCCTGGTCAGCAGAACCAGCTTCGTGTTATGAAATGAGCTCCTCTGCTTGCAGAGCCTCTCTGAAGTTCTCCGGCCTCTGAGGATCACACAGCACACACAGAAACAGCCTGCTGCATCTGTGGGGTTTTGCATTATCCACAGATTCAAGCAACTAAAGATTGAAAATATTCTGGGGAAAAAAAGATCTTTACTGAACAAGCACAGGCTTTGCTCTTGGCAACATCCCTGAAGCAGTGCAATGATTCAGTGTGCGGAGAGTATGCCTGGGTCCTACGCCCCCGACCTCGTCCATAGAAGGGACATCCTTGCACACTGACACCTGTGCCCCGTCACCAGGAAGCCGGGGATGACTGCACCTGTTGATATGTCTTATGTCCAAAAGCAATAAAGTCTCTTTTGTAGCGTAGAGCCCGATTCTAGGGGAAGGAAAATCATGCTCCAGCAGGAGAAGCTAGATTAAGAGGAGCAAGGGGGTCAGGCAGAAGATGAAAGGAGGGGCGCTGTTTCTACCTGGGAAGTGGGGAGCTGAAGACTCCTGGTCAGGAGCCGGCCCTCTCATTCCAGGAGAGTGGACAGGGTGACCCTCATAGCACAAAGAGGCTGCCTAAGCTCTATGCACTTCCGTTTCCTGTGACCACTGCACCTGCCTGTCCTCCAGCCACTGGTCACCCTTTGAAAGGGGCACCTGGTACAGCCTTTCTGGGACTGTGGAAATACTTGGTGGATGGAGGAGATACCGTGTGGCCATGCTGCGGACTGCCGCTGAGATGGCTGTGGGGTGGTGGCCTTGCTCAAATGAAGCTAGTGACAGACAGTAAAGGCGGCCCGAAGGATCGGCTGCCATCTGGGAGTGGCTGGTCCCCTCACCAGTCTTCCACTGACACCTGAGGCCTTTCTAGTCTGCGCTGGAGAGGCAAAAATGACAGTGACCTGAGTTGGATTCTCTGTACCTGGACAGCAGGAGGATCCAGTTAGACTGAATTGAGTCTGCTGTGGAATTCAAGAAGAAGCAGAGAGCGTAGGAGGTGTGGGAGCTTTTCCAGCTGCCTGGAGCAGCCATGGGGCCTCCCAAGCTTGTACGTCCCTGGCACCCAAAGCCTGTCCTGGCACTGCGATGAGAGGAACTCTGGCAGGTCCTGTGGGGGGATTAGGCTGCCTTGTTAGGAATATGAGGAAGAACTGGGTCTTTCTTCTAAGAAAAGATGCATGAAGTACAAGATGCATGGAAATCCAGCTTATTTTAATCTATGCTAAGCTCTATTTCTATAGAATAAGATGTAGATGAAGTTGGAAAGTATAATTAGCAAAAGAAACTTTAAGCAGGCCCTGTTCACAAGTGTGTACATATGTGTGCATGAATGTGACTAGCACCAATATTTCCTTCTGTCTGGCTCTGATAATCTCGTGACCTTTACAGGGGAGCAGGATGGCATCTACTAACTAGGCCAGCAGCCTTTCTTAAAGATCAGAGTACAAATATCCAGGGCTCCGTCCCCAGCTTTCATCTCCACCACTCTGGGCACAGAGGCAGCTACAGATGAAGATGCAGGAGTGAAGGCCTGGCTGTGTCCTGGACATTTTGTGCCCAAACGCAGCAGGAAGAGGGACTGGGCCCACAGGCGGCAGTCTGCTGACTCCAGAGAGAGATTCTAGAAAAGGAACGCAGCCGATGTCTGCCAAGTGTCAGGTATCTTTACCACTCACAGCAACTCTATAAAATATATGGCCCAGGCTCAGGGAGAAGAAGTAAATCAGCCAACCTCTCCCACATAGCCAGCTGCAGAGCGGCAATCCAAGCCAAAGCTTCAAGCAGCAGGTCCTTTCTGGTCACTTTGGAGAATTCATGCTACCGGCTCCCTGAAGTAGAATGATGTGACCAGTAAAATGTTCTGGCACACACTTAAGAACCGTGGCGCTCCTGACTTATTTCAAATAGTCTTTGGTGCTTGCCCTTCTTCCCATCAAGTGAGGACTTTTCACCAGGAGCTGTACGCCCACAGCAGCGCTTCTCCTAGGCATGGCCTCCAGAGACCTGGTGTACCTTCAGCACTCTGGCTTTGTTCTTGAGAGCTGCTTAAAATGCAGTGGAATTTGCTTCCATCAACCCCCCTCTGGTGCTCAAGGGAGGTAAGCAGGTGTGTACGCATATATACCCATGCACACCTATGCACACTCATGCATGCTCATGCATGTGCGCACTTTTGAATATAGTATCCAATAGGAGTAACAGAGTAACAGCTTATCCATAACTTCATTGGTAATTGCTTCTTTTATTCCCAGTTTCGGCCTTTTCCTAGGAGCCTGGGTCAGGGACATCCTTGGGTGTAGATCTCTCCTATGTCATGGCTCCTAGCACTCTCCACCATGGAGGTGGAGGGTGTCCCCTTATCTGGCATGTCCCGGGGTCTGTTTATTGGCCTCTGACTCTGTTCATGCTCCGTGTATCTCCTAGGCTGGTTCTCAGGTTGATGAACTGTAGTGCTGTTTCCTGCCACCATGAAGAACCCTCCAGACTCCCTAAGGAAATGAAAGAGCAAAAGCAAAGTGCCACATAGCACCGGATGACAAGGGAAAGCAGGCAGACAGCTGTGGGAGGGAGGAAGGGAGATCCTGTCCCTTGCCCAGCAGCACAGGCTTGGCGCAGCTTTCAGATGCAGAGTCATGCCAGAGACACTGGCTTCTCACGGTGGGGCTTTGGCACGTGCAAGTGTGTGCTTGCATATCTGCCTCAGGTGTATTTCTCTTGTTGTTGAGACAAGATACCCAACATCCAGGGTGAAAGGAGAGAAGGGTACTTTAGATCACTGTTCATGGAGGTTTCAGTCCACAATTGGCTGGCTCCAAGGCCGGGTGGCCTGGCACAGGGGCAACCATTCATGGAGGCAGAAGATAGCAAAAGCAACAGGTGAAAGCAGAAGAGGGGAACAAAAATCTCTTTTTGCCCTTCTATCTTATCCACACTGATGGGATTAGGACAGTGCTAATCTGGTCAGCACCCATCCTTATTCTCAGCACCCTTAATCCCAGCACTGGGGCTGGGGAAACTGCTCAAGAGTCTAAGTGCCTGCCTGGTAAACACAAGGACCTGAGTTTGATCCTCAGTACCACATGCCATACTGGTCACCAAAATTGGGTATGGTGGTGCACACCTATAATCCCAGTGCTGGAGAGGCTGAGACAGGAGGATCACTATGAGTTTGAACTGCAGAGTGGGGCCTTATATCAAAATAAATAAAATAAAAATTTATAATAAATTCCAGCATTGAACCACGAATCAATCACAAACTCTAGATTCAGTTACCTCTGAAAAAGCCCCATCTAAAAGTGCAGAAGGTTTAGGGGTCATCTAGACACAGCCGTAACATCTACTTTTTCTCTCAAAGGAAATAAAAAAGGGCAGAGACGACTTAACTGTGGTATGAGCTATGTACAACAAGGCTCAGTCTCATTTGATTTCCTTTGCATTTCCTATATTTATGCATGCTAGAGAAATGGAAAGCCTCTTCTCTGTGCTTCGCAGCAACCACTAGGGACGGCTGAGTCTGAGAACGCAGGTGGTGACACCTATCTGCTTACTGTGGGGGCCACTTGGTCTTGTTTTGCTTGTGGCACCTGCTTTATGTGGCAAAGCCATCTTTCCTTTGCCAACCACACACGGGAGAAGTAGTCTCCCTCAGTCTGTTTTTGTTTCTAATCTTTTTGTGTCTTTCAATAAATTTTTCATTTTTTGAAGTCCAACCTACTCCTCTGTCTCTTGATTTTATGAGTTATTTAAAGGTCTCCCCTCATTTCAGGCATATGTGTCGCGTACGACATGCACTTTATTATGTATATATTCAGCTAGAGCTTTTTCTGTCCCTGCCCCATCTTACATATTGTGTATGTGTGTGTGTGTGTGTGTGTGTGTGTGTGTGTTGTTGTTGTTGTTGACTGAAGGGAATGCAGAGATCAAGGTCTTTGGTGCTGCCTGGTGCTAGGACACAGCCATAGGTGACTGTGGGTGAGTTCAGAAGTGGCAGGGAAAGTGCCAAAGGCAAAGTCAGGAGGATGGAGGTTAGCATCCGATTGTCACAACGAGGAGTGATGGTGGCAGCTTTCCAGGCACCCAACAGGGGCTGTGGATGTCTGGGTAGAGACAGACTTGTGGCTGCCCAGTGCAAGTCCTGGTCAGGCAGCCCTGCATGGGACGCTTCCTCTCTGCTTTGTCAGGGTTGACAGAAGGTTTCTCTCTGTATTCCCACACCTCTGTGACACTGATCTGAGTGCTGCTTGGGCTTGGCCCATTGATTACTCTGGAATCTCTTCTGTACACAGCGTGAAGCATGACTCTCGCTGTTCTTCTTCAAAATCACATCAGTTTTCTTTTGCTGCTGTCAAATGACCCAAAACTCTGTGGCTTAGGTCAACGTACAAAGGTCATGGAGTAGGTCTCAGGTCATAATAAAGGAAGGAAGGAAGGAAAGGCAAGGCAGGCAGGAAGGAAGGGAAGAGTGGGCTGGAAGGGAAAAGAGGAAAAGAAGGAAGTGAAAGAAAGGCAGGGAAGGGAAGGAAGTGAAAGAAAAGGAAAGGGAAGGAAGGAAACATGGAAGAAAGGGTAGGGAAGAGGAGGAAAGGGCGGGAGGGTATGAAGGGAGCCAGCTAATTGGTGCCTGAGGCTGGTGCCAGCGGTCACATAGCTCCCTCCCCAGCCCTAGGCAGGACTGGACAAGACCTCGTCTCCAGCTCCAGGGCTCCCTATGCCATAGCTCGAGGCCTCATCCTCAGGGCCAGCAGGCTCCCACTCCCAGCTCTTCTGCGAACTCCATCATCGTGCTCGGCCAGAGACCCTGTGCTCTGGAGTTTGGGCTAGCTGGTCATGCAGGTCACCTCTCTGTTTCGGGATCTGGAAAGTCTGTAAAATTCAGCCACCAGGGTGGATGTCTTGGATGCGGTCCTGCCTACAGCTCAGCAGAGTGCAATTTTCCCATGGGACCCTCCTTCCTTACTGTTGCACCATGTCCCATGGCTGTCACAGGGCCTCTGTCCATAGCAGTCTCTTCTCGCTGCCCATCCCTTTATCTCTGTGCAGAGGCCACACAGATCCAATTCCTGTGCTTTGTGACTGGTGTGCACATCTGGTGGCATAGCACCTCATTAAGACTACTGACTTTAAAGTTCTCCACTCTTGCTTTAGATTTCTGCTCTGTGTGAACAGACAGCCCTGCTGGGGGCTCGGGGCAGGAGTGCAGGTTGTGACACTGAGTTGCCCTTCCGGAACCATCCCGCCTCCCCATCTGCAGCAGGCAGGAGGAGGCTCAGTGTGCTCAGCTCTGGGCTGTGGCCCTCTGGTCTCCATCCAGGCATCCCTGACCTCTGATCCTGTGACTTCCGTTTTGATCTCTGTTTCTGCTGTCACCTTGAGTGGGAACAGGTGATCTCTTTGGGCTGAGTTGTTACCAAGCTGCCTGGCCCAGCACTCTGATTAGTTCCAGTACTTGGTTAGTTGACTCTAGTGGAGCTTTTAAATAGACAAATATTTGGAGTTAGCATTTCAGAAACACAAATTAAGGTTGTTAATCATTTCCTTTCCATTAAACTGCTTTGCCTTGGGCATTTTCGCAGCCAGGAGCAAAGGCAGAAATAAATAATTGCTTTCGAAGAATGTGTGTTCACCACAACTCAATTTGCTTAAGGAAAAATTTGAGAATGGAAATAGGCAGGGAAGGAAAATTTGGCAGGAGGCTGGGATCTTCCCATGATGGGATGGGGTGGGTCCTGATGCTGGCTGGTGTGGGGCACCCGGGCTCTGCAGAGAGCTCAGGGACCTGAGAGTGAAGGGCCACAAGTGTCTCTCCCTGGGGGAGGCTTCCCTTATGTGTAACACAGGCTGTGTTTGCATATAAGTATACACACAGCTGTGCACATTTGTTTATGTAAATGTAAAGTATTTATAATGTGTAAAGGAAGTATTATATATTTTTGTATCTATCACAATGCATTTCATTAATCAATTCATGTTATATTTAGGTTTTATATTTCCCAATTTTTTTCTCATTTCTTAGGTCATCAAATTATTAGCATTAAATTTTATCTGTCATCTGATCTTTAGTGGTAACTCTACATGTAACTAACAGAGTCACCCTATA
>PVKN010022495.1:0-15134 GCA_004027915.1 Capromys pilorides
ATAGGTACAGAGACAGAGACAGAGACAGAGATAGAGACAGAGACAGAGTTAGAGACAGAGACAGAGATGGAGATAGAGACAGAGATAGAGATAAAGATAGAGACAGAGATACAGTTGGAGATACAAAGACATAGTCATTCTTTCTTATCCATGGAAATTGGTTCCAAGATCCCCATGAGCTACCAAAATCGATGGATTCTCCAGTGCTTTATAGAATAGCACTGTATTTTCATATCACCTATGCACATCCCCTTGTTTACTTTAAATCACATTAGATTACTTACAATAAGTAATGTTGTATAAATAGTTGTTATATTACATTGTTTAAGAGTGATGACAAAATAGTCTATACCTATTCAGTACTGATACGGTTTTGCCCCCAAACATTTTCAATCTGCAATTAGTTAGGTTCTTGGATGTAGAACCCATGGATATAGTGAGCCAGCTGTGTGTGTATATAAAATATTATTATGTAAAATATCATTTATTCAGAATGATAAATTAAGAAAAAGTGAATTTCAAATATTCATGGGCTTTATTAGAGACCCTGCTGGTTCTATTACATTAAATAAACAAGACACTTGTGAATAGAATAGTTTTTACAGTGACTACTCTTGAAATATTTGCTATTAAAGGATATTTTACACACTTTCCAATCTTGTTCATATGAAAATTTTGCTTACAGTTTTTGTGGTCATAATCACATTAACTATAAAGCTCAGATCTGATTGGATCTTACAGAGTTTGGCCTAGTGCTGATGTTCAAATGAATGAAGCGAGTCTTTGAAGTCTGGTTGTCCTACTTTTTTGCCCATAAAGCATCTCAGTGCTAGTTGATGGTATTTTCCCTGGAGTATGGTTATTCAGCATATAACCTGTATCAAAGTTTTAAGCTACATTATTGATGTGCTGAGGGTACAAAGTAAAGGCTTTGTTGCTAATTATAGGCCAGGACAAAAATGGGGACTGGCTTATTATACATTAGAAGTTCCAAAATTATTTCATTCTGTGTTTTCTTTGAAGCTTCTTTTAGTTACTCCCACTCACTGTGTTTTTTTACTGAAATGGCAGTTGATGATTCTTTTAAAATAACATATGGGGCATGGCAGCCAAATAGTTCAGGGATTAAAGTGCTTGCAGGGGCCAGGGGTTTGATTACTAGGCCTGCTGTGCCAGCCCCACCCACAGGTGCATTGAGATGGCAATTGAGACTGGGAGTCGTGGGGTGTGCCTGTAATCCCAGGTCTTGGGAGGCTGTAAACAGGTGGATCACTATGAGTCTGATCTAGTAGTGAGACCCTGAATGCCCTATAGACCCTCCCCTAAAATACAAAAAAAAAAAAAAAAAAACAAACAAACAAATTTAAAAAAAAGAAAAACATATTGGGGGCCAGCAAGATAGGTCAGGGGACTAAACACCTGCTTTAGCAAGCACAAGTACCAGGGTTTGACCCCCTATCCTGTCTCCGGGGAGCACTGAGGTGGCAACCAAGTCCAGGTGTGGTGGCACATACCTGTAATCCCAGTGCTGGGGAGGCTGAAAATAGGAGGATCCCTATGAGTCTGAGCTGCATTGTGAGACCCTGTACCAAATGCATAAATGAAAATAAAACAACACATTGGCTTTGACTTAAACCTGTATTTAACTATGTAGAATAATAGGCTTCAGGGTCAAGAGCCATGCTGTACTCCAGTGTGATTATGATTTGCATATCAGTCAGGATGGTGCTTGCAGGGGAGGGAGGCCCAGGCAGCCTAACTCCTCTTGGAAAGGAGAGCTACAGCTACAAACCACACAAAGTTCTTTTATGACATGGGATAGAATAAACAATTAGGGCGTGGAACATTTTTAATTCTCATTCTCTTGAACCATTGTCACCAATTACAAAGGACAATATAGGCTGCTAGAGTTATTTTTAAATTAGTAAAATTAGGTTGTCAAGATTTTTAAGGTCTTTAAAATATTCTAGGGCACTGCTTTCGTCCGTCCTAATTTGGACAGCTCCACTTCAAGCTGTGTTGTTGCTATTTCGGTTCCTTACTTCTGTCCCATGGCTGCTAGGTAAAACCCCACTTACCCATCATTGCAACCTGACTGTTTGTGTCTCTCCTTCTCTCACTTACACAGTTGCAGAGCTGATTGATAAAGCAGATGCATTTGAAATTCTCTAACAGATCGAGGTTGTTCTTGAGATAAAATCTAAAATTTAATAAAGAACTAGGAAGTGATCCAGCCCATGCTGACTCTAGAGGCTGCCTTTCACTGCTTTCCTTGTTCACCTTAGCTCACCCTTCCTCAGCACACGGTCCCTCCAGAGGGGGTGTTTTTCTTCCTTGATGGTTCTTTCTTGCCCGTTCTTTAGGTCCCTGTTTAAACCTGCTGTCCCAGATCCAATATCCCTGTGCCTCCAGGCTGTATCCCAGCCTTCGTGCCTTTTATTTCTCCTTAGTAGCACCTGTTCAAATTGCAATTAAGCAATTAGTTGTTAAATTGATTGCTGGTTGTTTTCCCTATTAGAATTATCTTCACGCTTCTGTTTACATTTCCATCTTGTTTACCGTGCTTCTCTAGAATTTAGCCAACTACCTTATTTACACAGTGCTGTGCAATGAATATTTGTTTAATAAAGGTTTAAAAAGCCAAGGCAAGCATGCTGTAAATATAGTTGGAAAATATTTATAGCTAATAGTATTACATGAGGTGGTTGAATGAGAGGAGGTAAAATTGGAACCTTACAACATAGCAGAGGGTCTGGAGCACTGCTGTTGCCCACATCACCCAGAGGATTTCTGAAGCTTGCAGGTTCTTGGGCTTCGTTCTCAGCCATGCCCATTTCATACATTTAGGGAAGTGGCTAGGAGTCTTTATGTATAAAAAGGATTGTGAGTGATTTTGGGAGAGGTGTTTGAGGGCTGTTCTTTGAGAAATGCTGCTCTGAAATAATGACTTTCACATAAAACCAGGCCAAGATTATATGAACAACTGCATTGATGGGGGGGGGGGAGAGAGAGAGAGAGTTTTGATATAGTGATACAATTTAATACAGCACCCTTGGAAATAGGTTTATAACTCTAGAGAAAATTTTAAAAACCTCTTATGATTGATGTATAACTAAGATATAGAACTATTTGAAAAATTACTTATGTAAATGTAAATATTAGGTTAGAGCTGGGCAGAGTGGTGCATACCAATAATACTAGCAGTCTGGGAGGCTGAGACAGGAGGATCACAGGTTTGAACCTGCCCCAGGCAACTTAGTGAGACTCTGTCTCAAAATAAAAAAAAAAATCAAAAGGTCTGGCTATAGTTTAGCATGGAGGTTGAATGCCCAGAAGCTTACAATAAATAAACACACTACATAAATAAATAACTGGGTTAAATACTTACCCAACTATGAAGTAAATCTATAATACTATTTAAACTGGTATTTATTAACTAATAAATGTTGGTTAGAGTATAAACCAGTTGCTATAAACCAGAATAATTTCCCCAAACTAATCTTTTATATGAAACCATCTTCCTTTATTCCCCCAAAAGCATGGCAGTAGATATGTAATTCTCCTTGGCAACTATGTGTTCGAAGTCTCTATTACCATTTCTGATTCTTTCATCTGTGTTCGTTTTGGGCAGGATGAGCATGGTTTCCTATATCTTTAATTTTGATAATCTAATTTCAAATTAGAGAGCTAGCTGCTCAAGCAGCTTAGCTAACTACTCTTCCTTTCTTACATTGAAATGCAAATCAACTGTCCCAGAGGGGTGGTGTAGCACCCATTCCCACAATAATCAGCTCCAAATTCCAGAAGCGACCTCCTGAGTGCCTGAGGCTTTGGGAGGACACCTAAGCAGAAACCATAACACTGACTAGTATGCTTTATCATTACTTTTAAAAATGATGCTATAAATTCATTTACTTGTCTCTTAGATCTTTTTGAGAATTTTCTATATTTTAACTATGTAGGTAAATTACCACCGTGTTTAAATTAAACACCCTTAAAGAAATTGATTGACCATCTCCAAGATAAATTGCATTTAGCAATTATCATTCCATAGGTTTCGTGAAAACTACTGGGCTTGTCAGCCCTTAGTGCTAACAGTCTTACTGTAGGACTTAGCATCCAATTTATCACTTGTACCCTACTGGTCGCAGGTTGAGTTAAAGCCTATTAGAACCAAAATGACACAAGAGGTCATGTTTCAATTGTCCTTGTGACTGTCCTTGCTCTGTAATACATTTTTTTGAGGTTTTAGATTCTGAGTTAATACTTTTATTAATAAAAACCATTGCCTCTTCTTGGGTTTTCACATCAATGCCCTTCTAAAATTGGACCTTTCCATTTTCTTTTTAAGGGGTGGTGAAAATAGCCTTTCATTTTATTGAGTCAACTCAATATCATACTTCTTTCATTTAGTTGGATCCCTGCCACTGAACAAACAATGTATGTGCATAAGTGTGTGTGTGTGTGTGTGTGTGTGCGTGTGTGTGTGTGTGTGTATGTATGTAAGTGCTGGGGATTGAAATCAAGGTCTTGAACCTGTGAAGTGAACACTTTCCTACCAAGCTATATCCAGAGCCAGAGCCCTGTCATTGACTTGAAGGTGTCATTGAACATAACCAACGATTAGCCCCAGTTAAAATAGTCCAGTTATCCATATTGAGCCTTCGGTTAACAGCTGTTTTCAATATTTCAGATAACATGAAAAATCCCTATAGGCATGATCTGAGAAAGTGTGGCATGCAACTAGGAAGATGCGCTTCAGAGGGGATACATTTCCCTGCCACATTATCCTACTTAATCCCCAAGGGCACAGCCACCTCAACTGCATCCTGTTAATCCTTCTTATTGGATAGATTAAAAGATCTAGTGGTGATTATGGTGTGGGGAGAAGCACAGTTTTCTTATGCATCAGAAAGTGTGTCTGGCCTATTATGGAGTTCTTTTAGGAGTCAAACAAGGCCTCCTGATTATCATATGACACTTGGTTTCTGACAGTAAAAGCCCTCAGGCTGGTTAATGCAATGGCTCAACGGGGAGCTATCCAGGGTACTGGTCTCTTCTGCCATCCTGTGCTGATCAGGTGGGGCTCGCCCACTGTAGTTGTCTTATTGCCCTGAAATCTGCTGTTTTGTCAGAAAGAGTCCTCTGCCTATGGCCTGAAACAAACTCTCTCTGGCTTCCCTTGGCCTGACCTTTGCCTTGCCTACCTTTGCCTAATCTGCATGGCTCATGCAACCTGTGCCTGTTGTGGCTGTCACCCTGTCATCAAGCTGCCCTAGTTATACCCTAGACCAGTGTTTGCAAACAAGGCCCTGTATGTGGGTTACAGGGAAAAGTCTAAGAAATGACATGAATCAGGATCCGGGAGTTTTCTCTTACACTGAAAAGTAAATTGCAACATTTGAAATTTTCAGAATAGGTAAACAAATTGTGAAATACGTGTGCAATGAGATATGATGCGCAGTGAAAAAGAATGAACTGCTGATTACTCTGCAACCTGAACAAATATCAGAGTAATTATACTGATTGAAAGAATCCAACAAGATATACATATATATATATATATATATATATGCATATTATGTAGTTCAACTTATATAATATTCTAGGAAATGCAGTAACGCATAGCTACAGAAAGTTGGGATGAAGTGGCCATCAGTAGCACAGGAGGATTTATGCGTGTCAGGCACCTTCATTTCCTTTATGGTCGCCATCAATTTATGGGGATACACATAAAAGCATACCTTTGAATAATGTTTTACTTGTTATATGTCAAATCTGGTGCAAGATAGCTGTTAAGATGTTAAAAATGAGTATTTTCAAAGGGATAATTGGATAAGAATGTATTAAAATCCATATTCTATTTTGATATTCCTTAAAATAGCACTGCAACCTGATTCAATAATTTCGCTTCTGGGGATGATAGCAAAAATAAATCAATCCGTCAAAGGGCTCTCTCAACATTCATGATCATTACAATGTTAGTCACAGTAGTGAAGATACAGAAACAGCCTGGCTGTCTGTGCTTCTCATCTTTGGGTCACTGTGGCAAGATACCTGACAAACAGCTCTGAAGGAGTGCAGGCTTATTTTGCTCCTGGTTTCAGAGGATTCAGCCTGTGGTCAGCTGAGTCCATTGCTCTTAGGCCCATGAAGAGGTAGAAACGCACGAACAAAGCTGCTCACTGCATGTCAGCTATGAAGCAGAGAGGGGATCGGTTTTATAACAGATGCCGTTTCCTGAAACCCATTCATCTGCGAATTCACACATAGATAAATCCAATGCACTGCCTCAGTAGCACCACAGGGTGGTGCCAAACCGTGAGCCTAGGGTCTTTGGGGGATATTTTAGATCCAAATTACAACAATGTTCATCAACTGATGAATGGATAAAGAAATTGTAGTACATACACACAATGGAATAGTCCTCAGCCTTGAAAAAGAAGAAAAGAAGATGAATCTACAAGGCATTATACTAAGTGAAATAGGCCAACCACAGAAAGATAAATTCTGTGTGATTCTGTTTATATGGTACTGAAAGGACTCCAACTAAGAAAATACTGGCTAATGGTGGCTGTGAGAGACTGGGAGTAGGGAGGGAAATATGTAATTGTTGGCCAAAGAGGATAGCATTTCAGTGTTGCAAGATCAAACAAGTTAGAGATCCTTTGTACAACTATGTGCATGTAACCCCTGAACTGTAAACTTAAACATGGTTAAAAGTGGTAAATTTTATGTTGCATGTGTTACTATAATTAAAAATTTTTGGAAATGTTATATTTTGAGGAAGTTAATCTCAAAGAAGTAATGAATAAATCAACTGATATGATCCACATATTTTCTAGGGGTTCCTTACATTAGGTTGAACTTAATGCTTCTATTCATGGGATTTGTGGTTGAATGTAGCTGCTTCATAGGAAGGGAGAGTCTTTAGAGTTTTAATTCATATCTTATATCAGACCTGAGGGAATACTAAAGGACTTTTGTTTCTCGGTCACATAAATTACATTAGTTTAAAATTTGTGGCTATTATTTGGTTTCATTGAGACATTTAATTCTCAGTCTAAGTGATGACAAAGAACACATAATTTATAGGATTATTTTGTAAGAGTCAAATGCAAAAGAGTGGAGAAGATCTGTCTACACACTAGAAACCCAAAGAATCCAGCTGAGGGGCTGGATCCTGTGGTAATGTCCTGTATAAGTCCAGCTGAAGATCTAGAGCCCATGGCAATGCTTCTCCTGAGTTCAACTGGAGGCATGTGGCCCACGACAATAGCTCATGCAAGTCCGTTTTCAAGGATCTAGGCTAGAAAGGCCCAAAGGTAGAATCTAGATAGTCAATGCCAAAGGGAGGAAGGAGCTGGGCCAGCAGACTGAGAGATCTGTACTGGAGCCAGAAGTGACGTTAAGGACCAGAGCTTCCCCGAAAAGAACTGCAGCCATCCTCTATGACAGTAAAGACCCATGTTCCTGTGATGATGAAAATAGCTGAATTCATGCTAGGAAAACCAGTTTGACAAGCTACTGCAGGAGAATCAACAGCATGCCGTCTTCCCTTCCAGTTCTCCTTTTACACTGCGGGCAACAGTCCTCAGGTGGGCCTTCCACATTGCTTCAGCTCAGCTGGTTCTACAGGCTGCTCATTAGTTCATCCAGCACAACAACTCACCGAGTTGGGAGAACTTTTAGCAGTACAAAGTAAGGCTCACTGGTCACTATTAGCCCCCCTTGGTGTTTAACACATACATGAATGCAATGGAGGGGATTATTTTAGCAGAATATGCTCACGAAATGAATCTTCCACTCAGCCTGCCTTAAAATTTATGCTTGTCTTCGTAACACCTCAAACTTTTTTTTTTTTTTTGTTCCTGGGATTGAACTCAGGACTTTGGGCTTGCCAGGCAAGCACTTATTCCACTGAGCTATCTTCCCGGCCCCATCAAACTTTTGTATGAATCGTTCCTGGGGACATAGTCTGAGAATGAACCACCTCTAAGATGAAGAGCAAATCACATTGTCTGACCATTTACTCTAAGATAATGACGAGGTCAGTTTTTTTTTTTTCTGTTCAAAGACGACCCAGAGAAAACTAGTTGTGCAGAATCTAGCATGGAGAAGCATGTGCATTCTAAGCTCCAGGGAGCACTTACAAATCAAGAGAAGACACCTCTGCCATCACAGCAGTGTAGGTGCTGCCTAAATTTCCCAGAGCCATGCACATATTTGCTAACGCAGGAGAAGTTCAGCGGCTGCTTGCTTCTGGCTCATCCCCACCTGCCTGTGCAGCTCCAGAGCCATGAGTGCGCCTTTCCTCTCCTTATTCCCAGGCCAAGTCAGGCTTCCCAGCTGCACGGCCCACGGCTGTGGCTGTCTGGACACCTGCTTTCATGGAGAGGCACTTGCTTACTTAGTGCTGGTTTCCTAGACAAAGTTGTCCTGACCTGAGGTCATATTTTGTTTTTTACAGACATAAGTTAGATAAACTGATTGGTAGAATGTGGAATAACTTTGGGAGAAATTATATTTCTCTCTCAGCCTTTGATGTCAGCATCACAAAATAGTTTATCGTTAGCCAGCTAAGACTCCATCCTTCTCTCCCTTTAAAAGGTATGTATAAAGGTTGAAAAGTTACTATTTTTCTATTCGCATTAGGCTGTTTCTATTTCTGACTTGGGCTGATTGTAAAAGATTGTAAAATAATAAAATGAATTGAGACTTTTCACTTCATCTGTGTCTTTTCTGCCCCCCAAGTATTTATTATAAGTCTTAAAAGCAATGGAATTTTTAACCCCTCTTATCTATAGATTATTGATTGTCCAAAATCATCTTCATACAGGAGCAAACCCTTCTTGATTATGATTTGACAGAGAACATTTAGTATTTATTCACTAAATTACTGAAATTCATGGCATGAAGATGGTAGGCTACATAAAAATCCAGTTCAAAGGAGGTCCCCAACGTTTTAGCCAGATTCTTATTACCTTAAAAACTTGAAGATAGCTTTAAAAATATTTATTGACTCTTGACATATTTCCTGTCATAAAAATATTCAAGGGCTTTTTATGTGTGAAGCACAATGTAAGTGCTTTACCATCATAATCTTTTGCATTTGTGATAATTCTGAGAATTATTGTTGTTATCCCAGATTTATAGGTGAGGAAACTGAGGCATAGAGGTTAAATGAGTTGCCAACTGTCTCATAGTTTGTAAGTGGAGGAACAAAGACACGAGCACATTCTGCTTGTCTTCAGAAGCAAGATGCTGAACCACTGTGCTGTTTTGTTTTCACTGAATGTCAGTTTGAGCATTTTCCTACATCTTTTTTTTTGAATGAGCAGAATATATTTATTAGGGGAAAGAAAGCTCCTGTCCGAGAGACAGGAAGGGGATCCCGAGTGGATTGTCCCCCCCACCACATCTTATTATTTTAACATCTCAATCATGGTGGATTTTATTTTAAAATACTATTTAGATATATAGATAAATAAATACCTTTCATTGCACCTTCCCACATTTAAAATGTCTCTACGAAACTGTGATGCCTGTGGATCTCTGCACTCTGGGAGACTAAGGCAGGAGGATCACAAATTCAAGTCCAGCACAGTCAACTTAGAAACTCTAGAAACCCTGCCTCAAAATAAAAAATAAGAAGGATCTGGGAAAGTAGCTCTGTGCTGAGACCCTGGGTTTAGACACCGACACCAACCCCGCTACCGAAAAACAAACAAAAAATGTGATTATCTAATGGCTACCTGCTATTCTGCCATAGGGATGCCATATGAGACCTTTTATTGCATTGTTATTTCTCACTGGACATCTGTTTCCATTGTTGCTTATGTTACCAATACTGACATAATAAAGGCCCATTTTCATCTCTGATTACTGCTAAAGTCCAAGAAGTATACTAATTGGAATAGAGAATAGTCATGCTAGAATGACTCTATATTATACCTACTTCCTCTCAAAAATGGTATCAATTCTTTAACTTTTTACCATAATAATAATAATAATGATAATGATAATAATAATAATTCTTATTATTATTTTAATGTATTTGGTACAGGGTCTCACTATGCAGCTTGGACTCATAGGATTTCTCCTGTTTTCAGCCTCCCCAGCACTGAGATTACAGGTATGTACCACCATTTCTGGACTCTGTTGGAGGCTCAGTGCACCCTGGGGTCAGGGCTGGTGTAGCATGCTGGACTGGGGATCAAAGTCTGTTCCTTGCACTTGCCTAAGCAGGTACTTGGTCTGCTGAGTTATCTCGCTGGCTGTACAAAATTATTTGTTTATTTGGTACAAGATCTCACTACACGGTTCAGACTTGTAGTGATCCTCCTGTCTCAACCTCCCAGCTCTGGGATTACAGATGTGCACCACCACACCTGGCTTCTGGCAGGGCATGTGGTACTAGATCAAACTAGACATAGTTTGATCAAACTAGAGTCCTAGTGCTTGCCAGGCAGGCACTAGGACTGCTGAGCTATCTTCTCAGCCCAGTGGACATTTTTTAAAAAGTAAAAACATCACATTGTATTTTACTATAATTGTTTTTCTTATTAGAGAGGTTTGGTGGTTTTTGTTCCAGACCTTTGGATAAAGCTGGATTGGGCCCTAGTGTGTCTGGGTTCCAGCTTTCAGCCCTACTTGTCTCTAGGGTCAGTGAGCCCCTCTTCTCCCCATGATTGGGTGCTGGCTGCTCTCCACAGTCCGGTCCTCTTCCCATAGCCCTACTATGTTTCATCAGCGTCAGCCTTTATGTGATTACCTCATGAAGAACTGAAATGCATTCCTTCAAACAAAATATTATTGTGTGCTTTGTATGTGCTGTTCACCGTTATAGATTCTGGGAACTGAACAGGGAAAAAGGCAGAAAAATCCCTGCTTCATAGAGCTTGTCCTCCAGTGGGAGTTGAGGGAAGCTACAAGCTAGTTGTCATGAGAAAAATAAAGTAGGGATAGGGTATTTAAGGCAGAGGGTTCTGTATTAAATCTAGCACATGGGAAGGCTTCACAGAGAAGGAAATGCTTGTGCAAGGACATGAAGCTCCATTTTCATTTTGAGGAATGCCTCGAACTGGTATCTAAGGGAAGGTCTTTCTGGGGAGATGGAATAGCAAGTACAAAGGTCCTGAGCCAAAACTGTGCATACATATTTGGGAAGCATGAAGTGGTGGTTCAGTGCTAGCATGGTGGTTTAACATGTGGAAGGCCCAGGTTCATCCAGCTCTGCAAAGCAAGCAAACCACAGATAAGAAGTTGAATAATACTTGTCAGGTATTAGGAAGATTTGTAAGGCTGCGAGGTGTGGGACAGACTGAAAAAAGGAGTGTTGAAAAAAGGGTAAGAGTGTGTCTAGGGAGAGTCACCTAGAGAAAAAAACACTCTCTCAGGCTTTCACAGAGAGCAAATGGGTCAATGGCCGTGACTCGTCCCGATGGCTGACATTGGCAACAGTTCTACAAAGCACTGTACATGATTCCAAAGTTAATCCTGAGGGAATTTGACCATGGAAGATACAAAAGATGAATGTTTTGTTATGCAAGTCTGGCCTTAACTTGCCCTTGACCACCCAGCAGAATAGCTTAATTACAAGGCATAAAATGCAGAGCTAGATTAGTATCATGAGCCATAAGAGGCTTAAACCAACAGCCTCTAACATTGCCAGTTTCACTGGTAACCCACTGAAATTATGGAACATTGGACTATATATACAACTACTTCCTCTTAGTACAAAGAGAAGAATTTTTTTTTCCCTTTTTCCTCCCCTACTAATATGGATTAGAAAATTTATCATGTCTACACCCTGTGCTCTGTATAACTACTATGAGGACAATGATATTCAATGTGTCAATTATTATGAATGTACTACTAACGTGTTTTGAAACTATCACATTGTTATTTCTTATTAAAAAGAAAAAAAAAAGAAAAAAGGGTAAGGCAAAAGTTGCTGGTAGTCACTAATGTCGGTCGTCCTTCATTCCCGAGTACACAGAGAAACTTCACGATGCTGCCTCTCTTAAGTTAGGTACCCCCATGTGGCTGAGTTCAGGTCCAACTAGGTACTTGCTACTTCCAGGCCTTCTCCACCAAGATAGCAGTGAGTACTGCTGTCTCTTTCTTCCTGCAGCAGCTCCTGAGAGGACCACGCATCGAGGATGGGCAGAGCGCGAAGATGAAGCCAACTTGGGCCCCTAACCCATGAAGACAGCTACCTGTGGAACCTCCCTCCTTTTAGAAAGTCAATGTGATTGAAAAATACACTTCTTAAACTAAGAATCTGGAGATTAAAACAAAAACCATGCTTAGCCCATTCTAGCAAATATCAAAGAAAACTATAGGTAGGATGATTAGCTATAATATGCCTTCCAAGGGATAGTCATTATTTTTCTTCAAAGTAGTTCGCAAACATCTAAAGTGTGTAGTAAAACAGGATCATTTTTAAGTGAGTAAGAAAAATAAGAGAAAAGAAATCAAGTAAGAAAGTAACATGGAAGGCTGGGGAGATAGCTTGGTGTTCTAAGTGCCTGTCTGGCAAGAACAAGGACTCGGGTTTGATCCCTGGTACCATATGCCATGCTGGCCCCTGTGCAGGGCCGCTCTGAGACTGGGTGTGCTGGCACACACCTCTAACCCCAGTGCTGAGGAGGCTGAGACAGGAAGATCACTAGCGTCTGAACTGTGTAGCAAGACCTTGTATAAAATAAATAGCTTTTAACAAAATCTTAAAAAAAATGAAAGTAACATGGAATAGATACAATATGCAATAGATTAGGTAATAGGGATAGAATATGCAGGAGAAATGGAAAAGAAAGGTCTGGGGTGGATTCACTGTTGTTCGTAAGAAGACAGAAGAGTGGATATCTGTATATAAGAGTGATAACTGAATATAAGGTTTTAGACTGGAGATTGAAAGAATGGTAGTAATGACAATTTAGTGGGGATAGTAATGGGATATAAAAGATTAACTAGAAGCTTGTTGCATATGTCAGTACCATTAAAACTGCTTCAGCTGGGCTAGTCAAGCTTTCTTTTTGGCTAGCTATTATGGTATCATTTTAAAGCTTGGGCCCTTTTTTGCTTGCTGTCTTGACCTTTGTATTCTCTTGCTGCCACTCTTCTCTCCCTTCTGTTTTGTTTCCTTCTCTCCTCTTAGCATTCTTCCAAGACTCTTTTTCCTCTGCCTCCCATTTAACTGTGGGTGTTTCCCTACATTTTGGTTTCATTCTGTTTTATTTCTCTGCATGAGAGGTTAGCAAATTTTTCCTGTAAAGGGCCAGATGGTAAATTATTTTAAGCTTTATGGGCCATATGATCTCTGCTGGAACTACTCAGCTTGATGGGGCTGCCTATGTTCCTATAAATCTTTATTCACAAAACCAGGCAGTGGGCCAGATTTGCTGTGAGGGTCCTGTGACCCAGCTCCCATCCCTGCTATCCTTCCTCTAGCAGGATTTATTGCTTAATCTCTGAAATCCAGGACTACTTCTTACTAGACCATTGAATGTGGGGACTCTCATTTCCAGTTTAAGACACATGTCTGTCTCCCTCACATGCCCCAATAAAACACTATATTCATCCCTTTTCCTGAATTAGAACAGCTATGAATTACTCTCTCACTAGTGAGGTCCAAACAGAAAGAAATCTGGGAAGTGTCCATTTCTTCTCAGTGAAATTCAACAATCTCCCCTCTGAACTCACCACTTGCCACCTTTCCACCTATTTTCCTGCCTTCTGCCAAAGTGATCATTCTAACATATACTCCAAGTTCTCTTTGAGTTTAAGAATGAAATTCAAGCTCCTTTGCCAGGAACTCCAAGGCCATTCACCATCCAGGCCCTGTAACTTTTGTAGCCTCTCTTTAGCTGATTGTCTTGTAGCCCATCCTACTGCCCAGGACTGGATCAGCAGGCCTCAGTTTCCCAGCTGTGCCATGTGCCTTCACTTCCAGGGCTTTGTCCTCGTTGCCTTCTGCCTGGGAACAACATCTTTTATGAGCCAAGCCCCATCTTAACCTGTCCTCAGGACCCTGCTGTCATCTTCCTCTGGGAAATTTCCATGAGCTTTTAGATGCAGACTCAGATTTTATAGGGCTAGAAATGTACAGTCAGCAGCCCTCTTTAAGACAGAGATACAAAAACATCTATTTTTAAAAAGCTTATAAAGATGCATGATGATGAGAACACAGTGCCAAGATCCCAGAAAAGTTCCATATGATGAGGAGTCCTGAAGCTTCAGCCAAATCTCTGAGTCTGCTTGACCTCTTCTGTTTGCCTGCTCTGTGAGAGTGCTTTCATCACATCCGGGACACGTCACCATCACACCACCCGTCACGTGGCACTGAGTAGGGGGTCTGTTCGCTGTTGAGTATTCCATGTTAGATTTGAATTTTCTCAAAGACAAGTACGGTGTCCCAAGGACACCACAGGTCTTCATCAATTGTTGGCACAGTAACTATGAGGAAATGAGTGTGTGCAGGATATAAAAGGTGCAAATATGCCGTGACATTTCTTTTTTTTTTTTTTTAAATTTTTTATTTTTATTTATTTGTTTGTTTGCTTGTTTCTTTATTTATTCATTTTGTGGCTGGCTCAGCCTGCCTTGGTGGTGGCGCTGGCGCAGCATGTGGTGCCGGGGATCGAACTGCAGTCCCCGCAGTTGCCTGAGCCCTCCTAAGCAGGTGCTTTAGACCACTGAACCATCTCGCCGGCCCCAATGCCGTGACATTTCTAATGCAGGTACTAAGTGAAAGATGGTACAAGCTGTTACATATTACTGTACATTGTTAGAAAATTACATAAAATCTTTGTGTATGATGGCCATATCTATTTTAAAACTCATAAAGTCTGTTGAATAGGTATTTTTTCATTTCCTTTTGATGAAAACAGATCATCTAAGAAAATGCTATGCTTAAGGGTTTAACATAATTCTAACTGATTTTACTGTGCCCACATACTCAAAAAAGAATCATGCTTTCTCATGACTCCATCCAAATAGGGAGTAAGGGATGAGAACCGCCAGCATCTGGCTAGCTTTGGTCACAAAATATAAATATAGTGTATAATAAAAGACAAAGGCAATGGACTTAACAGGTAGTAGAGACTTGAAGGAGGAAAACTTGATTTGAG
>PVKN010022497.1:0-15133 GCA_004027915.1 Capromys pilorides
CATTTATAAATATTTTACCTGTGTAAAATTATCCCAAGGCAGAGGCTTATATTTTGAGGCATGACTCACATATATCAAGAAATACATTTTATATCCCAACCAAGTACATACACATAAGAATATACATATACATGGAAAACAATTCTCTTCAAAAAATAACCTTACTAAATGCAAATGTACTCTGATATTTTTTATTCTGTTCTGTTCTGTTCTGACTTATTTTAAAATGTTAATTACAATTGGCTAAATTGATTTCCTAACCCTGAGGACCATGGTTTGAAAAATGGTCAGAATACATATGGATGTGTAATTATAGAATCATAAGATATGTGCAGATTCAGTAGATAATGCCAAATTGTTTTCCACACAGAAGTTATTCCTACTTATGCTCCCTCCAGCAATGTTGTAATGTTGTACTCACCCTATCACTCTTCTTTTTGGTGTGTGTTTTGTGGATATGAAATTGTATCTTACTGTTTTGTTTTTTTTTTGAGGCAGTGTCTTGCTATGCAGTCCAGGCTGGCCTGGAACTCACCAAAGCTGCCCTTAGACTGCTAACAGTCCTCCTGTCTCAGCCTTCCAAGTGCTGTGATTATAGGCATTTGACACCATACCTAGTTCATTGTGATTTTAGTTTGTCTTTCTTAGTGCCTTGTGGATTATAGTCAACCATTGTAGCACTGAGCTACATACCAAATTCTCTTGTTCAAATCTTCTATGTTTTGTATTTATTTATTTATTTTTATTTTTGCTGATTTGCTAAAAAAAATTCTTACATACATTTAAATACTACTTTTTATGTTCTTGTGGTAGGTTTTCATAGTTCATGGTTTATCTTTATTCCCTTCCTGGTGGTTTTGATGAACAGAAATTCTTATTTTTAAGATGTGTGTTTCACAGTTTCTATTGTATTCTGGGGAGTTGAACCCAGGGCCATCTACATACTGGGCAAATGCTTTACCAGTGAGCTATATTGTCAGCCTTTTGCGTCATTATTAATACTTTTTGTGTCTTAAGAAATCCTTCCTAGGGGCTGAGGAGGTAGCTCAGTAGAATAAGTGCTTGTCTGGCAAGCGCAAGGTCCTGAGTTCAATCCCCGGTACTGCAAAAAAAAAAAAAGTGTGTGTGTGTGTGTGTGTGTGTGTGTGTGTGTGTGTGTATTGCATACTTGTAGTCTTGCCTCAGCTTCCCAAACAGCTGGGGTTATGGGCATGTGCCATCATACCTGACTCATGAGTTTTCTCATGAGTTACTTCCTAACCCCAAGTTGAGTTTTTATTCTATATTGTATTTAGTGGTTCATATGTAAATAATTAATCCATTCAGCATTGATCTTTTTCCATGTGTAGTATGAGGTAGAGATCTAATTTCAGATTTTTGTTTGATTAAACTGTTTTATGAGTTTTATTTACTGACTTTTTTCCTGCTTTTTTTTGGTGTCATTTCAGTCTCATAACAGATTTCTCTGTGTGTTTACTACTGTTTCTAGACTCTTCTATTCTAGTGTTTTTCCTAGGCTAGTATCACATTAAATTTTAATACCAGATAAAGCATGCTTTCCCCATCCTTTTTTACTCACCAGTGTCTTGTATATTATTAACCTGTTGCCCTTCCGTTTAAATTTTTGAAATCACTTTATCAAGTTTTTTTAAAAAAATCCATTGAGATTTTGATTAAAATTAGATTAAATCTGTAGGTTGGTATGGGAAATCGACATCTTTCCCATTTTGAACATGATACATCTCTCCATTTATTCAGTCATGTATAATGTCTTTCATAAAATTTTATGATTTTCTCCATGGAAGTCATGTTTTTGTTTGATAGATTCATGTCTACTTGATGGTTTTTTAAAGTCTGTGCTCAGTCTTTTAATTCATAGTGGCTTCTTGTTAGATATACAGAAAGGCAATTAATTCTTCTACCTTGATTTAATTTCAACAACTCTTTAGCTCTTTTAAATCCTATTACTATATTTCTTTTTCTGTTTTCTAAGGATTCAGTTGTTTACAAATAATGGTACATTTTCCCCCAATCTTTATGCTTCTTGTTTGTTTGTTTTTTTCCCTTGCTTTACAGAACTGGCTAAGACTTGTGGTGCCATGTTGAAAACAAATAGCTTTGTCTTCTTCCTGAAGCTGAAGCAAATGCTTTCACTATTTTACCATAAACTACCATGCTTGCTGTTTGGGTAGATGGCCTTTGTTGAGTTAAGAAAGATCTCTTCAGTTCCTAGTTTGCCATGATAATGATCACTTTGTAGGTTGCAGGGGAATGTTGGGTATATTGAGTGTTTTTCTGGCTTTTGGTAAACTACCATATGATTTTTCTTCTTATCTCTTAATGATTAATTACATTTATTTATTTTCTTGTTTTAAACCAGGCTTGCAATTGATTAGACACATAAACTCAACTTTTGATTGTTCAGTATCCTAGCTTTTATATTTTACTGACTTGTTCTGTTAATATTTTCTTTAGTATTTTTATATCTGATTCACAAGTAAATTTCATATTGGCTTAGATATGGAGGCTTTGCCTCAGAAAGTGATGTATAAATTAGTTGTTTTTGTATTTTTTGGTACTATTAAATAATATGAATAATATTAGTGTTCTCTCTCTCTCTCTTTTTTTTTAGGGCTTGGTAGAACTTGTTAGTAAAACTGTTACCACAAATGCAGTCCACTGGGAAGTAGACTTCAACATGAAGAGAAGCACATAGGAAATTGTTTAGGGAGTGCTTTTGTCTTAGGCATTTCCCTTATCATTGGGACAAAATACTCATTACCTGCAACCTAAAGGAGGTTTATTTTGGTTCATGCTTTTAATTCATAGTTAGCTGGCTCTAAAGCAGGACAGCATGATGGAAGGGCTTGGGTGGAAGAAAGCAGTCAGAAGAGAGAAATGAAAGGAAGAGCTGGGAAGAATGATATACCCTTCACCCTGCCCCACCTTCCCCATCCCTGCCTATGAGCACACAAAGCTCCTGGGAAACTCCCCAGATCTAAACCACAGTAACTTTCTAGGTCAGCGTCTTTGAGGTGAAAAGAAGAAAACCCTGCCTCTGATCTCTTTTGGGATAGCTCTCCTGAGAAGGAGGTATGACTCTGGGCAAGGCAGTTCTATCCGTAAACGTAATTCCACGAAGGATGTAGCACTTACTAGCCATCAGCTAAAAGTCTTTCCAGAATTAGGGTCATATGCCCTTCATTTCTCAGAAGGAAGTCTTGGTGGTTGTCTTAGTTACGTTCTCATTGCTGAAAGAAAGCAACCGGCAACCACAAATTAGAGGAGGAGAGATTTATTTTGGCTCATAGTTTAAAGAGGCTCAGTCCGTAGTGAGCTGGTTCCAAGGCAGGTCAGCATGGCAGATAGGCAAGGCAGAATAGAAACAGTTCACAGCATGGCAGGCAGGAAGCAAAGCTAAGATCAAACGAGAAGGGATACATGCTATTCCAGATCTTGCCCACAGTGATCCACCACTTCCCACCAGATTTTACCTCTCTACATTACACCTTTATAACCCACCAGTGGACTAATGAAGTATCACACACCCGTGATGAGTTATCTCTAAAAAGCCCTAGTATTACGAGCTCAGAAGCTATGGGGGACTATCTAGATATAAGCCCAACAGTGGTCTTGGTAGTAACTATGCCTCCTTTAGTGCTGCTTTTGTGTACTTTCTTTATGAAAGTTTTAGGACCATACCAAAGAGGATTTGGTCTCTTCTTTACTGAAACGTATACAAAGAGTAATAGTGCCATTTACTGTGGCTACTCTTGAAGTTATGACTGATATTTGTCTTTCTCTTCAAGGATCTATGTTACTCCTTTCACCAGCAGCTGTGCTGGTCCATGACGCTGATATGATAAGAGAATGCAGAGTCTTTTCCCTGAGAAGCCAGGTCACAGTTTACCTTTCTTGGACTCTGACTGCTTTACTTGTACATTTTACATCAAAATTGGGTGAAAGAATAATAAGACTTATGCAGAGACTCTTCTGGCCAGATGTGTTCTTTATGCCTCTATTTTATAACAAGACCCCTCTTCTCCTTATGAACGTCCATCACTTTTGTCAGGATACTTATGTCTGCTCTTGCCCAATGCCCCTCAGCACAAAGAGTCTGGACAGCAGCCATAGTTTTACATTTAGTGTTGTTCTTGTTGTATCTCTGCTGGAAGTATTCTCCATTGAGAATCAGGCACTCTGTAGATTAGAGATAGAAAGTATAAATTCCTGAAGTGGATCAATGCAAGTAATGGTGAATGGAGTTATTCCTGCTTTTCCCTTTTGGTTCCTAGAACTTTGTATTTAACCTTTTCGGGAGATGATACCATGTAATCATTGTTAATTTTTAGCATACATATTTCACCCTGAAGATGACATCCCAACCTCACAGGGTGTCGTCTCTAAGCTAGTGCTTCTTCTTTACCTTGAACAGGTTATTTTTTTTCACTCAGTGGACTCTTCTCTTAGATAGAATGATATGTGATATGACCAGAGGATCCTGTGATTGTATCATCCTCACACTTCCTCTGCATTATAGTAGGTTCCTCAAAGTGGGGTCGTATTATGTAGGCTGCCATCATGATAGGTGAGACACTCTGACATAGTAGTTCAGACCGAGGCATCACTGGCAGAAAATATAAACCCATACTTGAGTATATGTTGATCTGTGCCAGAATCCTGTCAGGGAGGGAGACCATCAAATGTCTGATTGGTTTCCTTATGGGATGATGCCATGTTGGGGGACTTAACATTGTTCTCTGTTACTGCAAAGGTAGTTATTTGCCAGTGAGAAGTACAGTATTTGTTTTGGTAGGTGAGAAACCGTGCTGTTGAGCCAATATATAGCTTCCATCACTGTCACCATGGCTGCTCTGTTCATCTGCTTATATGTCAGCATTAGGGAAGCCTATGGAGTGAAGAGGCTAGCTGAAGATAAGTGAAGCCTGCATTGGGAGTTTCCATGAGCACCTCGTAGTTCACTGATTTGCCGAGATAACTCAGCACACAGGAAAATAATCATACTTAAGAGTCTGATTTATTACAATGAAAGAGTGCAAACCCAGTCAACAAAGGTGTGAAGTACACCATTTCCCTTTGAAAATGGGGTGAAGTACAGAGGAAAACCAGTCAGGTAATAGTACAAAGACAAATATTTGTCTCTAGCTGGTAGTCAGATTGAAAGCCTTAGGTCTAGTTAATTCCCACATAAATTTATAAATCTGAGATCTATAAGTATCTCAGCTTTAGTGTATATTGTAAATAGACTGTCCCATGTATCCAGCTGACAAAGATAATTGATGCTTAATATCATCTTGTTTGGAAAATATTGTCGTGAGGGTAAAAGTTATGTTTTGTTTTCCTATCTAGATTTTCCTTTTCCCTTAATTTTCAGGGTATTATGACTTTCTTAAAAACTTATGACTCTGTTGAATCAGGTTAAATCAATACTTTTATATTCTTTTTTTTTTTTGTGGGACTGGGGTTCAAACTCACGACCTTGCACTTGCCCAGCAGGCACTTGTGCCACGGAGCTATCTCCCCAGCCCCAATACTTTTATATTCTGCCAAAATTTTTAGTTATTTTCTTTTCCCTTTTGAGACAGAGAGTTAAGTTGCCCAGGTTGTGTTTGAACTTGTGATTCTCCTGCCTCAGCCTCCCAGATAGTTGGGATTATAAGCATCTACCACCATGTCCAGGTGTTTGGAAAACATTTTGATTTTTTATTTATTTTATTCATTTTTATGAGAAATACATATGTAATAGCAATGAAACAGTTTCAAAACAAGTTAGTAGGATGGTTACAATAATCAGTACAATGAATATTGTTGTCTTCACAGTAGTTTTTCAGAGGACCAGATGCAGACCTGATATCATGTCTAAACAATATTAGTACAAACTTTTGTTCCCAGTGCACTAAGACTAAGTAGCTGTATATCTAGCCTAACTCTCATATGTGTGTGTGTGTGTGTGTGTGTGTGTGTGTATTTTTTTTTTCTTTTTAAAGTTTCTAATTCTAGGAGAAAATATCATACCGTGTATTATAAGTATATTGTAAGTCAAAGTTACAGTATGAATCATAAAACAAAAATTATAATTAAACAATATTCAGAAAATTAATTAATATTAATTAAAATTAAATATTTCAAAATAATATTCCAAAATTCAAATCAATCGTGAGTTCAACTTAGAGGCCAGAATGCTGTGTATCATATGTACGAATCTGTAATCAATTCAGAGTACTCACATAGTATTCGAATAGGTTAATATATACAAAAATATCAACTAAGAAAAAGTTCCCATGGTAGTAAAGAATTACTGAAATAAAACATAACGTAAATACTGGAATGGCAAATATATGACCAGAACTTGTAACAGTTTGGGGATAGGATATCGCACAAAGTTCTAGTATAATGTGTACATGGACAGTGTCCATGATACTTACTGATGGCCAGGTAGAAAACGTTTTTAGTGTGTTGTTTTAAATGCTGTAGGAGTCACATGCTATACTTACTATAATAGGAGGAACAGAAAGTTCATGCTTTAAGGTGTCAGGGCTCCTTTTCACGAGTTCATGAAAAATGTGGATTGATAACGTGTCAGATTAGAGCTTTTCTCTTTTATAAGCATATTGATTTTTGCAGAGAATTATGATCAGGTTATGAGTGTGGTCTTTTGAGTCAGTCATATCTAGGGTTCCATGTACATTCTACTAGCTTTATAATTAGCTTCCTCTCTAGCTTCTGGACTTACTGAGCTGCACTGTCAGCTCAATAGCCTGCCTGCCTGCCTGCCTGCCTGCCTGCCTGCCTGCCTTTCTTTCTTTCTTTCTTTCTTTCTTTCTTTCTTTCTTTCTTTCTTTTCAGTAGCTTTAATTTCTTAGCAGTGTAGTTTTCTGTGAAAAGTCGTTGAGGGCTGCTTTGCAAATCTGTGCACAGTAGGTGATACATAGAGTGCTGAATCATGGGTGTTTTTAATTCTAGACATCTTTCCAGAATTGTTTATGGTGCTAACACATATGTTATTGTGAAGCATTTCATGTTATGCATGTAGTAGTATAAAACTGAACTGGAGTACATGGGAGAAACTATCAACAAGGGAAAAAAAGCAAGAAAAGTACCACAGGGTCAGAAGACGAGGAAAATACTGTATGAAGCTGGGCCAAAGAAGGTTGTTTGCTTCCCCTCAGCTTTCTAAGAGTGAGATTTCTTAAGGATTTTTGCAGGTCTAGCGTTTTGTTAGTTGAGGAACATACATACCTCCTTATCACTTTGGGTTAAAGGAACTTTCTGCTTCCTGTACCAGGGGCGCTGCATAGACTGATTTGAGGAAGGAAGCATCTTCTCTTCTGGAAGGACAAGGGTAGTTAGGAATTTTCCTCCTCACCAATTCAAAAAGCAGTAACCATTTAGAATCTCCAAATGTGGGGCCAGTGAGATAGCTTCGTGGTCTAAAGCACCTGTTTAGGCCAGCTTAGGCAACTGCAGGGATGGCAGTTCAATCCCTGGCACCACATGCTGCACCAGCCTCGCCCCCAGAGCAGGCTGAGCTGGCCATAACATGCATATATACAAACATATGTACATACATACATACATACATACATACGTACATACATACATACCCAAATGAATGCTAGAAGTAAATACTGTGTTAAAAGAGAGGTACTTGCATTCTTAGTAGATAAATTTCTAATCAACAGAAATGCAGAAATTCTTTATTCTACGCATCAGTATTTATAACACGAGACATTTAGATATTTTCCCTCATCCCCTCGATGGGACTGAGTCTAATTCTCTATAAGTTTTTGGATAGGCTCCCCTGGAGGACATCCTGTCTGAAACAAGAAATTGTCACCGACCTCCACCTAACGTTTTGCTCTGTATTTTTTGCATATATAAAGATGAGAAGTACATCTTACTCATTGTCTTTGTGTTTTTCTCTTGGTACTACTGTCACTTTGGTTTTTTAGTGTAGGAAATTGACTTATTTGAAACGTTTGTCTCAAACCTCTATGGAAATATCAGTTTACAGGAAAGTTAAGGCCACTCATTCAGGCTCCTCTCAGTGTCTCTGCTGCAATTGTCACAAAGGAAACCCCAGGGAAGCCCTTGAGCAGGGCTGTGGAGGAGCAGTGGCTGCATAGAAGATCATGCTTGCAGATGCTTTATCAGGTGCTGTCTGGAGAGCACAAATAATGGTGTGTGCAGGCAGAAGTGCTGACACGGCCACTTTCCCAACTTAGCACAAACATCTTCTTTATCTTTGGTAGATTTGGGGCCACAGATACAGCCCAAGAAGTCTTATTAAATCCAAGTCTGATTGCTTTTAGGATATTGGCTTGGAGGGATTTACTTGACTTGAATTCTGTCTCCTTTCCCTGTGTGTGTGTGTGTGTGTGTGTGTGTGTGTGTGTGTGTGTGTGTTACTGGACATGGAACCCAGGGACACTATCAGTGAACTACATCCCTACCTTTTTTATATTTTATTTTGAGAGGTCTTGCTAAGTTGCCCACACCAGACTCAAACTTGTGATCCTCCTGCCTCTGGCTTTGTTAGTGCAAGGACTGCAGGTGTGTACCTTGTGTCAGGTGGTTGTATAACATCCATTATCTGTGCCATTCTCCCTTCTGTTCTGGCTTCTTGTACATATCAGAGGATTTGGGAAGTAAATGATACAAACACAAATAGAAAAATGAACCAACAAAAAACTTTCCTGGCTTTGTCACATAGTGAAAAGACTTGGCTGTCAAGCAATAAGAATACTGCAGGTGTCTGATTAAAACTTCAAGGTTTTTCCTGGAAACTTTGAAGCATGTCTGATGTTTTCTATTTTTAGTAACACTGTGACATGGGCAAAGGAATACATGGGTACTGTAATACTGTGGAGTGATATAGTGACAGGACAGTTTTTGGGGACATTATCCTGGTCTCTGATGGTGTACAGTATCCTCACTGTGGTGCTACTGGCCCACTGGTTTATCCAGCCTTTGGAAGATCCAAATGTTGAGTTATAAATTATTTACTATTTGTCCTCATGGACATAGTTTTTATTAGCTGTAAATAAGTAGCTTTGTGTTATGGGTAGTTTTAAGTGATGGGCAAGAACTTAGACTCTGGAGTTAGCCCTAGGTTGGCCTCCTAGCTTCACCAGCTTTGTGACCTTAAGGAGGTTCCTTCATTTCTGCAAGTTACCTTGTAAAATGGGAACAGTGGTTGAGTCTACCCTATGGAGTTATTTTGAGATTATATAAGCTGATATTATAGCTGTCACATATGTGGGATAGTGTCTGACATAAAATAAGTCTTTAATAAAGTATCAGCTGCAATGTGATTAGAATTAAGAGCCCATCTTTAAAAATACCTATTATAGGGCCGGCGAGATGGTTCAGTGGTCTAAAGTGCCTGCTTAGGAAAGCTCAGGCAACTGCAGGGACTATGGTTCGATCCCCGGCACCACATGCTGCGCCAGCCCCACCACCAGGGCAGGCTGAGCCAGCCGCGAAATAAAGAAAGAAAGAAACAAACACAGCAAGCAAACAAATAAATAAATAAAATTTAAAAAAAAATAAAAATACCTATTATATTTTGGGTTGTTGCCTTTGATAGATGTGAAATTCATTCTGTTTGGGGAAATTTTTCATCATTTCTCTAGCTTGTGATGTGTATTGTCTCAGACATATAATATTACCACTTAAAATTGCAACTTTTATAGGTTATAATGGTTGAGTACCAACAGCCTCATGTGATTGAACGTAGTAGAAGTTGAGCGTTGACCATATGGTAGAATATCTACTATGCTAGTTTATTCATTCTTCCCAGCTTCCTTGTAAAGTAGTTAACATATCTTCCTTTGGAGATTGGGGAACTGAAGCTAGAAAGTTGAATAGATTTGCCTGAGTTGCACACTGGTAAATGTAGAAGCTGAAATTTATTCATTCATTCATTTTTGGTACTGGGAATCGAGCTCAGAACTTTGCAGTTGTCAGGCAGGCATTGTGCCCCTGAACTATATGCCCAATCCCCCTAGAAGCTGGAATTCAAACTGAGGTCTTTTGAATACAGAGCCTATTCATTCTCTTTCCCAATTCAACCATGTGCTAAGTCTTAGAAACACGCCATTTCTGGCTCTACACCGAGGTGGAGAAACTACTCTCTTATTGTTTGCAGATAATTTGGGCTTCTCCAATACAGCGAACTCAATGTTTTGCTCTGTGTTCATGTACCTCTTGTGCTTTGTCCCTTCATATTTGGAACACAGCATCTGTCATGTTGGCTGCATTGTCCTTGACTCTTTCCAAAAGGCACTATTAATAGTGAAAACAAAGAACCTAGGCTCTGCTTTCAACCAGTTTTCATGGCCATCGATTCTGAGCACTCGCTCTGTGCTTGCAGTGTGCTAGGAAAGTGTCTTACTTCCTCTGTAATTATCGTGGGTAGGTAGAATCTTTGACCAGGGAGACAACTGAAGCTAAATAAATTATACGATTTGGCTGAAGGTATAAGAGCCTTCAAAGCTTATCTTGCTTCAGGGTCTAGATCTTTTCTACTATACCCCATTTCTTCCTTTTATTTTTAGAAATGTGCTTTAAAATGGAAAATGAAGACAATTCTTTCCACATAATCTAAAATGTATTTTGGTGTGCAGCAACTACGGAATTTTCCCTTTTCTTTTCCTTTTTTTCTTTTATCTGTTTTATTTTCCTCCTTCTCTTTCTCCTCTCTTTCATTCCCCCTTCCCAGTCTCTTCTTCCTCTCTTCCTCCTTTCCCTCCTTTCTTCCTACTTTCCTTCCTTCCCAATGAAATATAAAAGATAAGGAGACCACTTAACAGATTCTTTGAAGAAAATCCCACTTTATTTTTTTCCCGGTACAAAAAAGTTATTTCTCAACTTAATTTGCTTTTGGAGGAACTACTGCATTTTACAGTATGCTGCTAAAACAAGTTAGGTTGAATTTCTGTTAGTTTCAAAGGGATTGACCTTCTCAGTCTTTCAATAGAATCGTTTAAATAATAGGAGTTGAAAATAATTGCTTAGCACCTGAATTAAGATAATGTCATAACTTGTTGTGGGTTCTAAGAAAAGCTTGTTTGACCTTGGACTATACTTAACCCTAAATCAACAAGCTTCCTTATTCATTCCATGAACTGTGTTGGTGAAGCCTCTTGTGTTTGCAGCTGGAGGCTGCACTTCATTTCTTTGTTGTTCCATTGTTTCCTTTAGGGGTGAGAGAGAATAATTAAGGAGAACATCTTTTCTGAGCAGCTGGAGCCAAATTCCAGCTGACTACAGCACCTGCAAAGATGGCACCTCAGCCTCTGGGTGGCAGGGTGGGATGCCAGCCGTGGAACCCACAACAATGGGCTCCAGAGTGCAGGGATGAGGCTGTGCTGCACACTCCTGCCCTTCTGTGAGCTTCAGATGGCAGTAGTATCAGTGAATGCACTGTGCCTGTTTTAGACTAATTAGAGGGATGATTTGTGAAATGGTGGCTATTTATTTAATTAATCACCAGCACAAAGCTGTAAAACCCATATTTTAAAAATCCCTGTTAGTTTGCCATGTGGTTAATAGATTGAGGCACATTAAAAAGTGACACAGTGATGTATTAAAAATGTTCCACCTAAGATTCCTTCAGGAAGGAACGGAAGCTATCTGCTTTCAGATGCTGAATTGTAACCTGCCAGGATTTGACCTGTCTGAGGTTTTAATATTTGTAAAGGCATTTATCTTCTGAATAGCATCTTCATCAGGACATCTTTTAGAATAGTCTACAAACATTTTTGGAGAATAATTAAAAATTATGATAAATTTTATTGCAGTTTCCCTTGAATGATAAGGAACTATAATTTCCCATTAAATTATACCATGTTTACCAAACATAGCAATATCCTTTATAATATAGGTTATTCTTTTCTGTTTGTGAATAAGGGAGTCGTTTAATTAACTAAATAATAAATGCAGTAGCATTTTTGTTGCAGCTGTCAGAATTGCATTTTGTTCTGCTCTGGTATTATTTTTTATCAAATGGGAACAAGGATAATTGCTATACTTGCTCGGTCTCAGCACAGGTAAATTGTCATTTTTGGCTAGTAGGAATAAAAATGGAATTGACTTATTCCAGAGATGACACTGCCATTAAAAATGAGAAAAAATGGTTTAGATTGTGACAAATAATGGTGGGCTTTTTTTAACATACACAAAGTTGCCATTGGTTTTTAGTATACAGAAGCAAGTATATTCACTGTCCATCTTATACTTCAAGTATTATTTGAAGCTACTTTTGATGTGTGTGATGTGACTCATTCTTTGTGAGCCAAAAATTAATGAAATAGTAACTTTTCTTGCAAGGCAAATTTATATAATGAAATATTTTCCAGAAAATTTTAAGATCATGTATGAAAATGTGTTGTTCAGGTGGATTCTTGTAAGGAAATTGTCCAGCTCTTAGGCTTATGTTTCTCTGCTGTGTTGCATAATTACCTGCTCTGTTAAAAGGGGAGCTGGAATAAAACATGAGTATGTTAATGCAGCCTGGAGCTGATGTGGTGGTGATGATTACAATGCAGAGAAAGCATTTCTCATAACTGCCTTTGCCTACTGGAGCCTTTGAAACATCTGGACCTTTAATTGAAAAATAGTGTGGTGCTGTGCAAGGCAGACATGCTAAGTGAAGTCACTAATTTAGAATACAAAAATATAATTGATAAAGTGTTTTATTTACATTGTATTTAAGCATTCATACTTTGTTATGCTTTGTATAACAGGAAATTACTAGGTTAAATTTTCATGAACATAGTCTAAATGAGATAAATTAAGTGAAAATGTTAATGAAATTTTACATTCAAACCAGAGAACAGTTTGGGGTCCTTTCAGGTGGCAAATGGGCTAGCAGTTATTCTTTGGCTTTGTGTTTTAGGGGATTCAGTATCAGTTGGTAGCATCATTACATTTCTTTCTTGTTGTTAATAATCATATCTTGTTATTTAGTTAAAAAAATAAAATGTTTTCTGGCATAATAGTAAATGGCTCTAATGGCAACATTATTGCCCAATAAACCAAAGCCTTGCCCACCTCTCGGGGCAGGTTATCAGAGCCGGCCCAGGAGAGCAGAGGAGCTGGTGGAGGGCGTGCAATTAACCTTTGTCCTGCGTTTGCAGCAGGGGAACTGACCTAGCAGCCTTCCGAGGAAATCCAATTTAATTTAAAATGAATTTGAAAAGACAAATTAGCCATATCTATTTTAATAAGATAAAATCCTGACTCTCCCTGTGTCTGGTTTAGTTAGGACCTCAGAGGAGATTGCACTAAGACTAAGGATGAACATAAGGAAAATAACACCAGGGGCTGAAGAGACACCCAGGAGGCCCTGGCGCCTGAGTGACTTGTCAGTTTCTGCGAGCGGACAGGTCTTGAGCTGCCCATTTCTGCAGAGAATTGCAACCTGAGATGGACCTTTGTCTCATCAGATTCTCTACTTGTGTGGAAGCTTGATGCCTTGTTGATGTCATACCCCCATCTCTCCAGGGACCAAGCTGTTGTTTTCCTTGTTTGTCATTATCAAAGCATATTTGGATATTGCCACCTGAGTAGCCAGATTTAGTAACAGATACAGCTTACAATTATGGATGAGCCACTGAATCCAAGAGTAAGGATTATCTGTGGCCCTCGAGTTGGGTCTTGACCATTGTTTTTGATATCTCGAAGGGTTCTGCCCACTGTTCAGTGAGCCAGTGTTCCTATGTTTTTATCCCTGAAACATAGTCAGGATTTACTGAGTTCCCCTGTGTACCCAGCAGCAAGGGAATCTGTATTGTCTGCCCCTGCTTGTATACCAGAAGTGTTGACTTTTGGAGGGTGACTGCCACCTACCTTTCCAGTAGCAGTGGTCACTGCAGAGCCGTAAGTATAGTAATAGTGTGAGGCTGCAAGAACAACTCAGGTTTTCCCTGTGGGACTCAGACAGATGTCCCTTCCCACCAACCAGGACCCCGACTCTAAAGTTTGGTTGCAGCATGGACTGGTCTCCTTTGCAATTTTTCCTAGACATTTGGGCCTACCGAAGAGTCCACCCATGGCATGGGCATTTAGTCAGAGGGCAGAGACTTAGATTTGAACAGACATGGGTTAGGATCTTGATCCACATAGTCTCCAAACTCCCAGCCGAGGGATCTGGAGCAGGCAGCACTAGAAACTGCCTATTTCTGAGCTCTGAGAGTCAAGGATCTTCATAGAGCTCCTGAACTTGCTAGATAAGATGATAACTAGAACACAGCCACTGTGACCTGGCAGTGATAGAGAGCCAAGGTGGGAGTACAGAGAGCCACATACAAAAGGATGTGTTCTGCTTGGTGTCAGGGCCCAGCTCAAGGCTGGCTCCTTGTGTGCTGTGTTGCCACGCTGATTACCTCATTGAGAAGAGTGACAGGCAGAGAGCCTGTATTGCTTCAAAGTACTCAGTACTGACAGTCTTTACTATCTCATGAACCCTCTCTCCCCTCAGTTTTAAAATCATTTTCTGCCACTCCTGTCCCATGATTCTATGTGGGAGATAAGTGGCATGAAGGGCTCACAGGCCTTTTGAGCTACTTCTCAGCTGTAAGTTGTGTGTAGGGTGCAAGTGAATGTTTTCAACAGGAAGTGTTCTAATTCTACTTCTTACCCACTTGCTGCTATTTATGTTTCAACATGCATTTACAAAATCTATTAAAAACTTTTTCATAAAAAACTTTTATGTTAATACTTTTTTATAGTAATATAAAAGGCTTCAAAATTGGTTTTTTTTTTTTTGCTGTAGACAAGCATCTTTTTCTGTCCCCAGGGTTGCACACGCTTCATGTGGCCTTTTCCAATATAGGATAACACCTATCCCAGTTATTTTACATGTGCATTTTGAGGATGAAAGAGAATGTTGTAATTGAAGGAATGTATAGCTATTTATTTCCATTTTGTCTGATGCTTTTATATTGTTTGCTAGGAGGTGCATCCGGTACTTGAATTAATTATAATTACTGAAAAGATGTACACTGATTGAGCAAATAAAGTAGTAAGCCCATTTATGTCATGGCCATCTAATTAAATTCTAACTTTGGATAAGCTAGATGTGCATGAAAGATTAATTTTAGGAGGT